>CAKAKR010061029.1:32647-96221 GCA_916700685.1 Adelosebastes latens | reverse complement strand
TGGGTTCTATGGGTACCCACGAGTCTCCCCTTTACAGACATGCCCACTTTATGATAATCACATGCAGTTTGGGGCAAGTCATAGTCAAGTCAGCACACTGACACACTGACAGCTGTTGTTGCCTGTTGGGCTGCAGTTTGCCATGTTATGATTTGAGCATATATTTTTATGCTAAATGCAGTACCTGTGAGGGTTTCTGGACAATATTTGTCATTGTTTTGTGTTGTTAATTGATTTCCAGTAATAAATACATACATACATTTGCATAAAGCAAGAATATTTTCCCACTCCCATGTTGATAAGAGTATTAATTAGATGCGATTAATCAGGATTAAATATTATAATCGATTGAGAGCCCTAAATTATAGCAATATATTCTGCATAGAAAGGTTCCATGCCATATTTGAGTCATTGTGATGTTGCCATCTCAATTCTGTGCAATTTCTTGGAGTTCTGAAAATTGAGGTGGAAAGATGAGATTTGAGAACCTGAAACAACAAGTTGGAAAAAAAATCACAGCCCATAAAGCACAGAATGCAACCTGCAACCTGCATCCTCCAATCAACCCACACAAACCCACACAGCCTAAAATAGCTGATGCATTATGTTCATTATGTACCCTGACCCAAAACCCAATGCCTTTTGTAAAGGAGCTGAAAAAAAGGCCTTTTGAAGCCATGAAGCGATACAGAGCACAGTTTTGAGGGAAAATCAGCGGGACAATGTCCTTCAGAGCTCCACATCCCTCCCTGATTTCACAACCATGGCTTTTGTTGGCGGGCAGATTTCAGCTAAATGCGTTAAAACTCCAGGAAACGTGACAGAAATGAAAAAGAAAAAAAAAACTTCTTCTGAACAAAAACCTTGCTTTGAAATATTATTGTATTGTTTGAGGTTGACGTGACTACCTTCGCCATAGTTACCATGACAGCAGTGAATGAGATCACACCCGACATCTCTTTATGGGATTAAAAACCTTAAGAGGATGACTCTCTATGCATGAAACCATTTGAGATGTTTCAAATATGGTATTCTGAGCTGTCACTGTGTCATCTGATTGAATCTGGCGACTCTTGCCATTTTATGTTTTAACAGTATTTTATTGTTCCTGTGTTTTCTGATCCAATTTCTTGTTTTAACTTGCATTTGCTTTTATTTTAGTTTTTTAGTTTTTCTTTGGAAAGCACTTGGTAACTCTCTTGAAAAGTGCTATACGAATATATATATTTTATATTATTGTTATTATTATTATTATTACAATAAACAAGCTAATATTCCACATTTGAGAATACCGATTACTATGGTACTGAAACACAATTACTTTTATTTGTTTAATTGTCATGGTTACAACAATAACCACATGGTTAAAGTTAGGGAATGGTCATGGTTCAAAGAAACCATTGTTGACTGTCGGAGGGAACCAGAAAATGAATAGCGGTCCAAAGTTTTGTTTGTAATTGTACAATAACGTCACCCAACTTCCTGTTTTCCTTCTGACAATAATCATAATTCCTACGGCCGCTAGAGGGCTTTGTCACTTCAACGTAAACATATGTTGTTTTTGGGATATTTGCTGGGACGGCCGACCAAAGAGAACAGAGCTGACGGGAGAGCTAGTGACGGACTTGGTTGAAGTTAGCTTAAGTATACATATGTGACTGTTCAAAATAAGGTGTTAACTAATTTGCGAGGGAAATGTCTAGTCTTTGATTTTTGGGTTGCTGGAAAAACTTTAATAAATAATTCCTGACAATGACTGATATATTTGACTTCAGGACATCTCTGACTACATACATGCTGAAAATCAAACATTTTTACTGTATCAATTTAGATATTTTTCAAATTAAAAGTCCCTAGAAGGGTACGATTAAACTTTTTCCCATGGTCTAGTGTTAAAAAAGTTTATAAAAAGTGCAATAAATCGTAATATCGAATTGCAATACTTAAAAATCGTAATACATATCAAATCAGCACCCAAACATCGTGATAGTATCGAATTGGGAGATAGGCTTATTGTCCCAGCCATATAAGTTATGTTAGTGGCGTTTGTGATGTGTTTACCGTATGTTACGTTGCTTTCGTATGTATTTAACATAAGTGGTTCTGTTGTCTCAACCTAACTGCGGTTAACTAACTGTAGTTTTGTTGTGTTGCGTACAAGCGGCAAAAATGTGTCCTCATGACACGCGGAATGTCCTTGTAATGTCGTGCTATTTAAAGGCCTTCCCATCGGGAGATCGGGTTGCATATTAACACTGTATGCTTCTTTCTGCAGCACAAAAACACTGGATGAACGAACATCATCCCTGCATTACCACCTCACTTCACTGCACTTCATTCTACTGGCAGACAGATTGAATCTTTAAACTCTTCATACTGCAATAAAACTGTGCTGAACTGACAGTCAGGATGTTCAAAGATGATGTTATCTGCCCCAAATGTGTGTTTCCTGTCTTGTGCATCACATCCGTAAAACAAAACATGCTCCATGTTAGGACTTTGGCTAAACCAGACAAATTAAATATCAGTGACTGTTATTTATTTTTCTGGCATCAATAGCATTTCTCACTGAGTGCCTGAGGTGTGACAGAGAGTTTTCATTTGAAACATCTGATTCGCGGTGGACATCCAGAGATTTTGTTATTTCCTGGTATCAAATACTGCTGCATCAGCACCGACTTATATTGAGATCTAAATTACAAAGTAGTGAAGAATGCAAATTTTTTTCATCACCTCTGTTGAATAGAAATAACTGATTAACATGCTGTTGCACTTTTGTAAGATTTCCATTCACAGTGAATAGAACTTTCCCCTAAAATAAAATCCATCTTGAATAAATCCAGCAAACACATTGAGGGTGACGCTTTAATTAACACTACACCCATTAAAAAGATGAATACCAACTTATTTCTCTCTTTTCTCATTTCTGTCTGAAGGGCTCTATTTGTAACCGGGGATCTGTGGAAGTATGAAAAGAGAGCAAAGTAATAATGAGGACAGAGAGTTCTGGGTCCATTCTTCGCTGTCAGATGAGATACATTTCAGATTTAGCAAACAAAAAGAGTTAGATAATTCAGTTAAAGCTAAATAGACCCATATGTGCCAGCAGCCTCTAAAGACACAGAGTTTTATCTTTCTCTGTGTGTGAGAGAGAAAGAGACACAAAGAGAGTGTGTGTTGCATGCATTTGCATCCTGGAGGGGTCTGGCTCATAACTCAACTGAGTGTGTTTGGCTGCAGTATTACTCCTTTTAAATCATTTTACAGATAATTACATTTATTATTATGTTGTCTTTAGATAAGCTCAAAAGGGTAAGACATCAATAACTTAACTATGTGTCCTATTAAATTCAAGCCACTAATTTAAAGACTAAATGAGTTTCCTGCAAATAAATGATCTTTATGTGCCAAAATGATGAACAGATGTGCAACAACTAGTATTATTGTAAAATATTTATGTGCTTGTGAATCAAAAATTTCCCCAAATAGACGGCATATGCCTCCAATTTTCATTATTAAACTCCGGACACATCTCTGTGATCAAGGATGTTTTGCGGGGTCAGAGGTAAAAATGTGCAGCTGTCGTAAAAAAAGAAACTGAGCTATGGCATCTTAAGGCAAAAAAAGTTCCACTTTTCCAATACTGTAATGGAAGTAATTGTTTCACAAGCTGGATGAGAGGATCGGGGAAGTTAGTGTAAAAAAGTTGAAAAGTGGAATCCGTCCAAGAACGAGGGTGAGAGTGACGTCATTTCTAATCACTTAAGCAAAGATTTTCACAGAGAGGTAATTCAATTTTTCAAATGCACACAAAGTAATTTTAATGAGCTTAAATAGGCTTTTTATGTTAAAAACTTTAATGAAAGTAAAACGCAATGCAAAAGAAAAGGGCTTCCTTTTATTTTGTATGCAGTCGGAGATTCCAGAGAAGACAAAATAAGCTGCTTTCTCAGATTCGCAGGCTTGTAGACTCCTGCAGGGAATCTGCTGAAGTGTTTCCAACAACCAGCAGCTCTGCTCAGTGAGGGGACAGTGTGTTTTCAGGCCTTCCCAGGCTAGAAAGGAATCAAATCTTAAAACGATTAAAGTCCCTGCACACCCACACAGGTGTTTTCTATCATTCTGGCTGATTAAAGCTGAGGTGGGAGGAGCTGCTGGTCATGTAGGAATAGATCCTTCTTCACGGACATTTCTGATTAGTCATGACAAGAAAAGCACAAGTGTCCCAGTAAGCTGTGACAGTGACCAATACACCAATACCAGGACCCTGAAACTGAAGCAGCTACATGGAATTCAGACATCATTAATGTTATTAGCTACACTTGGTTTTTATTCCACAGCAGACATTTTGACTTGTCACAGCAGGAAAACCACAGGTTTAACAAATGCTATGGTGAGGACTTTGTTCAATACAATCAAGTGGACTGCAGCCATTAATGTTATTAGTTACACTTGTGCTTATCCTGCTATGACATATATATATATATATAGTCATATTAAACTTTTGTCCCCTGATTATTCACTTGATCACCCATTCACTTCAATTAATGAATTTAAGTATGCAGTTCTTGTGATATCAAAGAACGTATATTGATAAGAAGTGAAAGCTAATTGTTCATTCCATTGCACGTCAGCGCCCAGCAGCAAAGCTACACTTCCGCCATTTTGGACTGAAAGCGACTACCGTACGCCAGGAAAACGTCCGCCTACAAAGTGCCGTACAAAAGTAAAACAAAATTATTTCTATTCTATTGTCATATTTAATGTCTCTACTGAAATGTCCTGTGTTGAACAATAAAAAGTATTAGAAATATGCATACTATTATAATTATTTACTTACTTATTTATTTATTTATTAAACTGTTTTGCTCGGCTGCTTCCCAGAGGAGCATAAAGTGAGCGAAAAATCCAGCACACAGATTTTGAGAGAAAATCTCAATCTTTGACATGTCCAGGACCTCCAGAATGGATGTACAATAAACCACAGACCATGGATGTATAAGAGGTTGTGTCCTGTGCTTTTGCCCTGCGTGTTAGTAAATACCTCACAACTACATTAAATTCTGTTTATGTCATGCTACTAGCGCTACTAGCTACTGGCCGATAGCCGGTTGTTTGGGAACAGAGATCTTAATACATCCATCACGGTACAGGCTTACAGCATACAGCCCATTGGTGTATTATATTACAGCCTCACACAGCTAGCAGGAAGCAGGCAGAACCGGATATGTCATATAAGCGAGCAGGGCGGTGCAGTCCCGTGGGTCTGATGCCCATTCATTATGCTGAAGAAAATAACTCTGGATTCAGCTTTTAGTTAATTTTACAACTTTTAGGATATTGTGTTTATGAGGGAGATGAGGGTTATTTAAGTATATTCTGGCCATCTCGCCAGTCTCAGTCTCACTTTTATTCAACTTTTCCCTGTGAATTTGCAATCTAAACATTGATGTTTGGAAATAGAAAAGTTATTATTCCAGTGTTATCACCTTGTTTTTCTACAATATTACACCGCCAGACTACAAACTGCAGCATTGTCTGTTTACACTCTATGATTGCTCTGCTCAATACTTATTCATTACACACATCGAAAAAATGACATTGCATCTTTTTGTTTTCGGGCCTGAATGTGGGGCAGTTTCGTTGGGCAGAAGGCTAAATGTGATCATACCTTGAGTTGAGGGAGTTAAGCACAGAATGTACAAGCCCACACAGCATGAGAAGAGGTCTCATCAATGACATAAGTGAAATCACCTGTGTGTGTGTAGGGCCTTTAATAAAAGTCTGAATGTATTTTGCTGAATAAAACTCTGACGTTGTTTAATGCTGCATTCATTTTTCCATTAACTGTGAAGTGCTGGCAAGTGGTTAAAGGTTAAGGACACGTCTTACACTGAAAAACTGTATACTTCCACTCAAGAGAAAGACATTGTGGATAAATGTGTTCTTCATTGTGAATTCGGTCTGTTACAAAACCATTCAAGAGGCTGAATTAACTGACAGTGAGCCTGGAAAGCAGCTACAGGACATTCAGTTGTGCGTCATGTGGCGTGCAATTAGCCTGTACCTGTGGTCCAGACGCCACACACTACTGCTGTATGATGACACACAGTGTGGAACAAGCAAAAATGATCCCTTATATCCTGGCCTATATGCTGCCAACTGTGTAACATCACTTCCAACAGCTTTAGAGCACCCATTGGTGCCTTGTTTTCCCCAAACCATTTTAACACATTTTAGTTATAATATGCTTGTTTACATTTGTTAGGTGAGGAAAAGTTCAGCAACAACTTTGTGATGAATAAAAAGGGCCAGGATTTGCACAACACCGAATACACACCTTTAGTGAATGTGATCCAGTTTCCACCATAAGTGATCAAGTCAAGTCAATTTTATTTGTATAGCCCAAAATCACAAATCACAAATTTGCCTCAGGGGGCTTTACAATCTGTACAGGATACGATGCCCTCTGTCCTTTACAGTGCGACCCTCTCATCGGATAAGGAAAAACTCCCCCCCACCCCCAAAAAAAACCCTTTTAATAGTGAAAAAAGAAAAAATGGAAGACACCTCAGGAAGAGCAACAGAGGATGGACAGATGTGCAGAGGATGGACAGATGTGCAATAGATGTCGTGTGTACAGAGTAACAACATAATGAAAATACAACATAGACAATCCATATGACAAAATAATACATATAAATATGTGAGAAGGTGGATCCAGGAGGATGTCAAGCAGCTTCCCGGCATCGCCAAACAGATAGAGCCAGAGCAACACGACCTCCTCTCCATGCCAAATAGATGGAGCCAGAGCAACACGACCTCCTCTCCACGCCAAATAGATGGAGCCAGAGCAACACGACCTCCTCTCCACGCCAAATAGATAGAGCCAGAGCAACACGACCTCCTCGCCACGCCAAATAGATGGAGCCAGAGCAACACGACTTCCTCTCCACGCCAAATAGATAGAGCCAGAGCAACACGACCTCCTCTCCAAGTGATCTCCTTTCCGTTTTGAACATCATGGCTCATCTGACACATGCACCTCTGGCACTAGATTACCAAGCCTTATTTCTTATTACCAACTGTTATTTCTGATCTCATGACAGTGGTTGTGTCCTGAATGGTCTTACTTCTAAAAGTGGAAACTACGGAGAAATTTAAACCAGCGTCTTTCCACCCACTGGCCAGGTGTATGTGGAGGCTCTCGGAGCTGCTAACATGAGGTGTTTGATGATCGTATGTCACCAAAGACAGTCAGAGGGTTCATCGGGTTCATATTTGTTCACTTAATTTTCTTCCTAATCAACATCAGTAATGCATACGCCCACAGACCGAGGCCACGCAGGCACACAACTGTGCACTCGCATAATTTCCTGCAAGACCCTCTAGACATGTGCCGTAAACATGTAAGTATGCCTGCTGCATGCAACACAGGAATTAACAACCCTGCACACACACAACTACAAAACCCCACTATACAAGCGTATAGTGTCTTTGCACTCACTTTAGCATTTTGATACAATGTGTGACAGCACACATATTGCAGTATATATATGCTGAGATGGGACAGAGTGGACAGCTGGATGACAGGGAAATGAGGGTTTACCTGAATGTAGAAAATCCCCAGAGGAAGCAGGAGGGGAGAGTAATTTGATATCGCTGCACATCTCTCCTTTAAATGAGAACCCAAAGGGACAACCAGGCTCATTATATAGGTGCCATATGTGATAGTAATGTGGTGTGATGTAGGCCTTTATTAAACGAGTGTTCACACTGCATCTTTTCATCTAAACAAATAGAGAGGTGAAGTCATTAGCTGGCATTGGACCACCATGGGACCTTATTTGGGAAAAATATGAACGGAAATCAACGGCGAGAGATTGTGCCATGAATCACACGTATGATGTTTGTCAATTTAAAACAGAATTTTGCAGGTCAAGAAAGTCGCAGTTTGTTGTAAAACTGTTGAAGTATAAGACTGAAAATAGGTAATTAGAAAGACTACACACCCAAAAGTCGCATAGTGACGTCTCTCTCGCTGAAGCTACGCTGCCTCAATGTTTCGTACTGGGATGTACTCACACGAGCAACGGGTTTCTCTTCCCGGCTGATAAAAAGACCAGGAGTCGCTGGTTAAAACGCATCAGGTAAGATAACGTTACATTTGTGCGTGGAACATAGCTAAGTTAGCTAGCTAGCTAGTGTTGGTGACGTATATTGTGCGAGACGAGAGATGTAGTTCACTGAGCAGTATCACACAAAACTAAATGATACTACGACAAACCTACGACAAACTGCCACTTTCTTGACTTGCAAAAGCATCTTTTAAATTGACAAACATCATGTGTGATTCATGGCACAAATCAGAAGGATCCAAAAAATATTTGTCACTCGCCGTTGACTACCTTACATTTTTTCCGAAATAAGGTCCCATGGGGTCCAACCAAAGGGGAGCGACTTCGCCTCTCTATAGAAAAAGGATTGACATTTCGATAAACCCCTCCCCCTACAAGCGATTGTCCAATCATAGCTTAGCAAACTGTAATAGACACGGAAGGCCCGTCTACAGTAGCTTTGAGTTTAACAGTCTACTGAAGTCTACTACCCAGAGTAGTAAACTAGCCTTACGTCCAAGGCCAAGGTGTTTAATCATTAGCTGGCATTAACTAGGCCTCTGTTATTTTGTGGGGTTACAGATTACATCTATTGGATTAGAAAATGTTTACACTCCAGGTAGAAACCCCAGCCAACTTCAATACACTAGCTAGCATTACGTAGTTTAGTCATCATCCTCAAAATACGAAGAAATAAAAAATAAATCTAACCTCTGTGTTGCTTGTCCAAGTATGTTGTTCGGACTTTTTGCTTGGGACTTGTAGCTTTAGCCTGAGTCTTTTAGCATGACGTCACGTATGCTAGGGATAAACCGATACCTGATCTGATATCTGGCCGATACTGACTCAAATAGCTGGATTGGGTATCTGTGACGATGGGGCCAATCTATTCAATTCAAGTGTATGTTCATATACTATATATATTATATACTGGAATTTGAATTCCTGTTAAAGTTTTGACCAATTTGTTACTAAAAGGTTTACGCATGAATTCTAATTCCTGTAAATTTTGAAGATTTTTTTTATCAAGTTGTTAGTGTACGAGTTATCATTTTAATAATTAATTACAATTCAGTAAATGTGTATCTATGTATTTATTGTTTTCTTATGTTTTGTTTTACAAATTTAAAAAAGCAGTATTTAGGTCAAGTCTGATGTTGCCTTACACATAAAAGAATGATCCCAGTCACTTCCACACAGTGAGGCATACAGCTTATTAACTGACCACTGGTATCAGATCGGTACTCGGTATCGGCCGATACCCAAACCCCAGGTATCGCTATCGGGACTGTAAAAGTTGGATCGGTGCATCCCTAACGTATGCGGCAAACAAGTGCATATTTACAACCCTTTTACAGAGTTTATGTTTTATAAGGAGTCACATGGATACATTGTTTTCAACCAACTAACAGAGTTAACGCTAAATAAACCTATAAATAAATAAACCAATAAACCTAATTATAGTGGTTTTGATGCCAAGGGGCGTGACGCCATGGGGCGATATGTGAGGAGTTGGGATGAGAACTAACTAACTAGGGGGGCAAGGTTTAGTGAACAGTCAATGGTATCTTTCTGTGCCTCTGCATGAGTGTTAGTGTGTAAACCCACATGATCGCTGAATCCCTGTCCCTACAGAGTCGCAGTCCGTGAAACCTGAGTGTCAGAGCTGGTATGCTCAATCCTACCGTTCCTTCCATAATCCCCCTCTGCGGCTCGCTCACTCCCGTCCAAGCTGCCTTAATCCCGCTGTCCGTTATTAATGGAGCCAAGTATGCTCTGCACAGCGTCAGCAGCTATGACAAACCTGCGGCTACATACAAATATTTACACTCAACAGGCTTAGTGTGTGTCTGCACGAGTGTTCGACCTGCCTCAAACACCTGAAGTGAAAAAAGCAGGACTTTGTGCGTGTGTGGTTGACCGCTTAGCAGAGCACTGATACATGACGACAAAACTCAGCAGGAGTATTGCTATGTCAACAACACCAATCAGGGTGGATCAAAAACAGCTCCAACGCCTAACAATCACAAAAGTTTACTGGTGTGTGTGTGTGTGTGTGTGTGAGAGTGAAAAAAGGGAGATGTAGAAGAGAAAGAAGTGTTAGTGATAGAGAATCAGATCTGGCAGGTGTGAATGAAAGCACTCTCCCTCGCTGTCTTTCTGCTTCAAAGCAAACCTCACAGCGGAAAGTGAAGAGAAGAGAAACGCTGTAACGCCGGTTGGCACATTGTAATAGGTGTCAGTCATAATGTCGCAGCGTCAGTGTCAGAACAACAGAGCTGAGACGAGCGGCTTCATTAAGATATCAACATGACGCCTCGGCCATCTATCCAACCGGCCTCAGGCTCTTTCTGTCACAAGATTAAGCAGCAAGAAAATATGAACGAAAATCAATTATGGCGAGGAGGAGGGAGTGTATACACACAGGAGAACAAGGTTAATACTGAGAGTGACTGACAAAGTGAAGAGCGGCTGATCCACAGTCAGCAGAGGAGGTCTTCACCCACACAGTTTGTTTCTGAAGCACTTCTTACAGTATACACACAGATTGTCCTTGGTCATTTTACAGATAAAAAGCATCAAGATAATTTCTGTTATTTAACAATTTGATCATCTGGATACTCTAGGACGAAGCAAGGACTGTGGGAAAAAATACTGCCTCAACCCCATCCCCCATTTTCCTTTGTCTTATAAATGAATGAAATGAAATAAATCATGAAGGTATTTTTATGGGCCATCTGAAGCTGTTTGCACCTTGAAACTTAATCACCTTCTACACCACTGCATGTAAACACAACAAAATACTCTTAAGAGCAGACTGTGAGTCTGTGAGCAGGCATGTGTTTGTGCATTTAAATGTTATATGTTAGTAGTTGGTCAGTGTCGGTTAAAATCAAACATCAGGACATCTGATATTGTTCCGGTCAACAGTTTAACCACTGTTCTAAATCAGTGACTGTCTAAATGACCGGAGAATGTTTAACGCACTGGACGACATTTTTGACCTTCATTACCCAGTTATGGAGCTATAAACCAAGAATTAAGTATGCAAAAAGGATGCAATTTCAATATCAAACCTTTTTTTATCACCGCATAAATGATCTCTATGGAACAAAAATAATAATCCACCGACATAAAAATACTTTTCGTCAAAATAAAAGGAGACTGAAAGTGTGTGTTTATGTGTCAGATGTACCTTTATGGGTCAAAGTCACACTCATGGCTGTGTGACTAACAATCTGACTAACATTATATTTTGACATTGTGACAAAACCTCAAGTTTCTCCTGCAGACCTTGCAAAAAATAATGATTTTTGCTGTGAGGGTAACTCTCTGTTACCACCATAGACTGTATATAAAGATGGACGACATGACAGCTCCCCAAAAGTGAAGCCAAAACATCTTGGTCGCCCCCTGGTGGCTGGCTGCAGTATAGGTCATAAAGCCTGCCTCCTCTATGTTAGTAAATGGGACATGGGCCAAGTGTTCATTTTTCTGATCAGTTTGGTTTTAATTAGTTATTTGATGCTATAAAAAGGGGGTGAGACATCATGACTGGCCGCTGTGAGTCTCTCTCGCTGACAAGCTGCGGCCATGATCGGCTCGCAATTGGTTCGGGCGGGTGACCTCGATACCACGGCTCCACCGCCCGATCACTACTGCGCAGACTCTGGCTCCAAATAACGTCAAAATCTCAAGATGGCATCTCCCGTATCCGGGATATTTTGGCTTCACTTCTGTACAGTGGGAGGAAGTGGAGACACGTCGTCTATCTTTCTATACAGTCTATGATTACCACGTCCAAACAAAGTTAGGTTCAGACAGACAGTAACGCCGCATGAAAAAAACAGAGCCTCCTCTTTCATTTCAATGAGGCCATTGTGTTGGCACAGTGGAGGTGCCGACTGGGAGGGATGGGGCAAAAAAACGCAGGGTCATCCGACAAAACAGTTGAACCTGGTTAAACATTTGCTGCAACACAAAGCAATGTCAACCGACAAGGTGCTGCGTTGGACACTCAAATATGTGTAAAGTAAGTGCACATTCCTGATCAATTCCTTTGTAACATGAACAGCGGCGTGTTCATACTGTTTACATTGTGATCGCTGTGTGAGTGTGATAACTTTAAAGTTGTAAAATCCGTCTTCATAGTATTATAAACCACCGTGCAGTGTGCAGGCATCTGATAAGCCTTCAAACTCTTGAATCAATTACTCAAACCAGCCTCTCCTGAAGCAACAAGAACCTCTTTGGCCTTTTTCACACATGGAGCCAGCTACTCTTCTAGCTTATAGTCCCAGTGAAATGCAAGTTAGAGCATCTTTAGCTTCTGTACAGTGAGTATTCCCCAGTGAAACACAATATTTGAGCGGTGTATAGTTACGAGAGGGATTGAATCAAATCCTTTGCATTCGATCGCTTTAAAGTGGGTGGGCTTAGAACGTAACACAATACACACTCCTTCCTTGTCGCTAAAAGTTGCAGATCGATTGATGTATGTCATGATATTATTGGTTGATAGTGGTTGTACCTGACGTGAGCACACATTATATTTAGTTTTACAGGAAGAAAGATGATCGGATTTTGATATAAAAAATACCAGGGCTGTCAATCGATTAAAATATTTAATCGTGATTAATCGCATGATTGTCTGTGATTAATCGTGATTAATTGCAAATCAATCACACATTTTTTATCTGTTCAAAATGTACCTTAAAGGGAGATTTCTCAAGTATTTAATACTCTTATTAACATGGGAGTGAGCAAATATGCTTGCTTTATGCAAATGTACGTATATATCCTATTTATTATTGGAAATCCCAACAGGCAACAACAGCTGTCAGTGTGTCAGTGTGTCTGTAAAGGGGAGACTCGTGGGAATAGAACCCATTTTCATTCACATATCTTGAGGTCAGAGGTCAAGGGATCCCTTTGAAAATGGCCATGCCAGTTTTTCTTTCCCAAAATTTAGAGCAAGTTTGGAGCGTTATCTAACCTCCTTCGCGACAAGTTAATATGACATAGTTGGTACCAATGGATTCCTTAGGTTTTGTAGTTTCATATGATGCCAGTATCTTCACTCTAGCTTTAAAACCTGAGCCTGGTACAACCTCCGGAAGATCGATTGTGTTAATGCGTTAAAGAAATTAGTGGTGTTAAAACAAATTTGCTTACTTTACTTTGACAGCCCTAAAAAATATTATATTTCTTTGCATATATTGTTAAATAGATATACAATATGACCAGGGATGTGATCTAAAAGGGTTTAAAAGGCATTTTTCATTTCATCTCGACTTTAAAACATCTGTGTATGGCAGCAGTTAGTGGTATTCACATCCATACAGCAGATGCATAAGTACAAGGATGGCGCTGAGCTGGAAAGCAATGACACCAAAGACAAATGGCGTTTTGGACTTTTCTCATAGCTTGCTGTGCCTACTGTAGATGATGAGTTTTCAGACTTATTTTGGAATAGGATGATTGTTTATTCTCACAGCTTGATGCTGACCATGTGGTCTCGGCTGTGGGGAGACTCGCCCCCCGCTTCAGCTCTTCTGCCTGTTTTACTGTTTTTGCAGAGTGAGAAAACCAAAGGCATTTGGTTAAAACAGTCTGGGCTGGTCGAGGAACTGGAAAATTAATCTAAAATAAATACTGCACATCTTTAATCGGTGTGATAATTAATGCCCTGGGTTTGTCAGATGTGTACGGAGCCTGAGAGGTGTCATATCTTTCATGTCGATTGTCTTGTCTTGTGTGCATTCTTCACACTCTCACTATGGATAACCTTAATGCAATTCAGGTTTTATTTTGAAGGGATTGAGATATGTGGATAAACTTTGTGTTATCTTTGACATCCCTTAAACGTACTTTACAGGATAACGGACTGGACGTAGACTTTAAAAGAGCAATATGTAGGACTGACAGCTATAGTGTTTAAAATGGGTAACAGCAGTCCAAATTCAAAACATTGGCACCTTGGCCCATCCGCCCCTTCCGGTGTGACTGGTAGCGCACCTTTTCGCAATTTGAGGGTTACCTTCTAGACACGCTGCGCTAGCCTCTGGACAGCAGCAGTAGTCTGAATCACTTCAGCGGCTGTGTGTCTCAAATATTGCTGCCTTGATAACCCAGCTGCACAAGGACCTCAGAGAGATGTGCCGAGGTTAATCAGGTCGGGTAGAATCTAATGTTAACGATATATCTGTTGATCCAGTTAGTTTGCTTGCTTCTATGGCTGCAGTGGGCTGTGTTTGCGTGCCAATTTGTTTCATATGTGGCAACGGGGTGTTGAAATGGGCAGTGGACGGGATAACACCGGCCCAAACAGAAACGGGCGTTCCGGACCGGAATGGAAATTTCAAAGGAGAACATACTGGCTGTAGCATTGTTGTCGGAGAAGCCAGCAGCAGTGGGTAGAATTGGAGCAAATATGATTAAAAGAAGTTATTTTTATAAAACGGTCATTATATATCCTGACAGTAGTGCATGAGACAGGTAATCTAAAAAAAATCATGTGCCACTGTGTCCTCCGATGTCCTCTGATTAGGAGCAATCGCATCTGCAAGATTTCACAGACCGGAAGAAAACAACCAATCAGAGCTGATCTGGAGCCTTGCCGTCTCTGGGCAGCTGTCAATCACTCACAAACTCTGATCAAACGGTCAAACTGGGCAGCACTGATCAAATATGAATCAATATTCTGTTACTGTAATGCCTATTTCTCACCTCAAATGTTTTCAGAAACATCTTGTAGTGTACTGTTTAGCTGTAAAATGAGAAAGTGTGTGACCCAACAGCCAACAGGAATGCTCTCTCTCTGAAATTATCTGTGATTGACCAAAGTCTTAGTAGATTTTTTAAAGCCTGAAAACAGAGCCATGAGGAGGTGCAGGAGTCTAGTTTTCTCTCAGAACACTTGAATTACAATATGCTGAAAGGTTATTATGGAATTGTTTGCCCAATGATGCCAAAAACATCTTCATATTTAATATGTTAGTGAATCAAGAGCACTAATCAAGTCATTTGTGTGCATGAATTAATAAATCAGGAGCACAAATGAGTTTCTCTCCATAACACCATCTGGACTCTGTAGGCTTTGAAAGTCACTTGATTTTTTCTTAAACCTTTAGAGGAGTGTATTAACTGTTTGGTCACTACAAGGTCTTGTTGGTCTTATGCTGTCGATTTTTAGTAGGTCGTTAAAACTGTGGGATGAATGTCTTGGGACACTGTGTACTCATTTTACAGTGTCTGCATGTTCGTGTGGTTGCAGTGACAGTAGAGGTCAATGCATGGTGGCGCTGGGACGCTGTGAGATCAAACATGCACGAAGCCCTTGGAGATCTTAATCAGCCTCTTAATCCACCAAGCTTTAAATCTACAGCGTATTGATCTGGGCTTGGCAGGCGCTCTACACACCGATGTTCATGCTGTCAGCTGTGCTGCTGAGGCCGGTCGTTCGGCTGATCTGGGTGAGATTGTTCTGTAGGTTGTGACCGAGCAGGTTAAACTAACACGTGTAATTCACAATAAACTTCAAGTGGGATTAAGGTTTGTAATTAGATGACTTGTAGTTATTCAAGGATCAATATCCTCGCTACTCTGTGTGTTGCTGTCCCTGACTGCTCACTATGGGTCTGTGACCTGAGTCTTCTCTTTAATCATACGTAGTGGAAACCCAACCTGAGCAGCTACAGTGGGGATCAGACTTTAATCTGCTTAAATATGTCAAGCCTTTGGTAGCAAGGACATTAAAAATACATTTCTTACAGACACTTACAAAAAGTGTATTAAAAAACAGTACCCCCAAGTATTCCAACCTGTCATACATGCCCCATTTCTCTTTACACTTGTTTGTTCCTCAAATATACCAAATATAATCCACTTCCTCTAACTAATAATGGTTCTTCCTTTTTCCATCTCCATGTTTTTGTTTGGCCACAGTTGAGTAATCCTGGAAACCATCAGGAATAGTAAACAAGCCTAGATCCTCTCAGGACAACATAAATTATAACTGACCATCGACTACAATTAATATGGTTGGAAGACTGATGTATTGTACAAATATCCGGTCAAGAAAGTAGACAGCAATGATCATGCAATTAACAAGTTTGGAAGTGTCTGGTGCATTTCAGTGATGGATGTTTTTGGTCTGCAATGAACAGCTAAAAGAGGAATAAAAGTGATGTAGCAGAATCAGAGATATCATCTTTTTTATTCAACACATTCTTCTCCCTTGTCAAAACCTGGCTCCTGCATCACCCACAATGCAACTTGACCGCCGACAGTTCAGTCAAAGAACACATATTGATAAGAAGTGAAAGTCAATTGTTCGTACCATTGCAATGTCAACGCCCAGCGGCAGAGCTACACCTCCGCCATTTTGCACTGAAAGCGACTACTGGACGCTGGTGAAATGTCGGCCTTCAAAGTACCGTACAAAAGTAAAACTAAATTATTTCTATTCTATTGTCAGAATTTTAATGTCTCTACCTAAATGGTCTGTGTTGAACAATAAAAACATTATAAATATGTAAACTATAATAACTATTTACTTACTTGTTTATTTATTAAACTTTTTGCCCGGCCGCTTCCCAGAGGAAGTGAGCGAATAAATGGAAGTTAGAAAAATCCAGCATACAGATTTTGAGAGAAATCTCAATCTTTTACATGTCAAGGATCCAAAATGGATGTCCAATAGACCACAGACCATGGATGTATAAGAGGTTGTGTCCTGTGCTTTTGCCCTGCGTGTTAGTAAATACCTCACAACTACATTAAATTCTGGCCCTGTTCACACCTGGTATTAACATGCGTCCTCAGTGATCCGATCACAAGTGGACAGCTTTAAGTACGTCTGATCACACCTGGCATTAAAATGTGTCTCCACATGCGTCTTCAGTGGGTCCAGAGAGCAGGGAGGAGAGAGAACAGGTGGGTGGGCGGTCGGGTGTCAGCTCCGTGCAAAGCAGCGGAACAAAAACAGCGACACATCTCCGACAGTATGATAATAATGCACTTTGCGTGCCTAGTCTACATACAGTAGAGCACAGAGGCCGTTTCCATGCTGACAAGCGCCAGTGTCTGCCTGTTTATTCACCTGAGGGGCGCGGTGATCCCGCGGATCCCAGCTGGACATCAGATGAGTAGGCGGTCCTTAATGTGGCCCAGGACACATTCGCGTATACACTGCTAAAAGAATGTGGTCATATGTGGCCCAGACCACCTCTGAATGTGGTCTGAAAGATCCGATCTCAATGCGTCTTGAGTGTGTTCACACCTGTACTTAGAGCTGTCCACTTGTGATCGGATCACTGAGGACGCATGTTAATACCAGGTGTAAACAGGGCCTCTGTTTATGTCATGCTGCTAGCACTACTAGCTACTGGCCGATAGCCGGTTGTTTGGGAACAGAGACGTTAATACACCCCCCACGGTACAGGCTTACAGCATACAGCCCATGGGTGTATTAGGAGATAATAAAAGTGATGAATTACACCCAATATATCCATTATTACTGCCGCATACAGCTAGAGGAAGCCGGCAGAACCCGGATATGACATATAATCGTGCAGGGAGGTGTAGTACCGTTGGTCTGAGGGACAGGTGAAACTCATAAGGGCAGGGCAGACAATCACACAGGCAGGAAGTAAAACAAGACAAGACCAGCGGGTTACCTCCAGGGTCTGAGAAGTGAAACCAATGCTGAAGTGCCTTATCCTTGTATTCTTTCTAATAGCCAGCAGGGGGCGACTCATCTGGTTGCAAAAAGAAGTTGTATAGATTGTTTAGAAGTCTATGAGCAATTATCCCTACTTCTTACTTGATTTATTACCTCAGTAAACATTGTAAACATGAGTTTATGGTCTCAATCGCTAGTTTCAAGTCTTCTCCAATACAGCATGATGTTCATTTAGTAAATTATGGTCCCATTTAGAGTCAAATAGACCATAAAGCAGGGTATGCTTTAGGGCGTGGCTACCTTGTGATTGACAGGTTGCTACCACGGCGTTGTCCGGTCTGGGAGTTGTCCGTGTTTTTGTCTTACAACTTTAACCCTTTCACAGTGTGATTTTAGTTCATGAAAGTTAATTATAACCTTTTTGGTCACCTAAAAATATCTTATTCAGCGTTCGGTTCTACTTAGCTCCACCACTTCTGGTTGCAAAAAACCAAGATGGCGACGACCAAAGCGCTGAATTCGAGGCTTCAAAATGGCAGTCTATAAACCAATGGGTGACGTCACGATGACTACGTCCACTTCTTATATACAGTCTATGGACATGACACTAGGAGAGGACTTTCAAACTAAAACAGGTAAAAAACTATAACACAAACCCCAGGACCATGACAAGTACTCCTCAAGACCTGTAAACAGATTTTTAGGTTAGAGGTTCCCCTTTAACCTGTTGTTTTTAAAATTTTAATTATGATAACCATAGTAACTGAATTGCTATTGCATTTTATTTACGTAAGCTTTTGTTCACACTTCAATTTGAAAAATTGTGACAAAAGTGTAATTACAGCTATAGTTCAATTCCATCTAATCCAGAATGAGACTGGAACTACAGAGAAATCACTGTAATTAACCAGTAGGGCTATCTGTGTTCACCCAGTTAGATATTCATGGCACTACAGTCTGTAACTGAGAAATCATTCATAAATTTCGTGTAGTGTCACAGGCCTGACTGTGCACACGCTGCCTCCACTCTGCTCACCGTCACACTCACTGCTCAATGAATCACAGTGTCACTGCTCTGATGGCAGGCTGCATTAAATAACCACATTCAATCAGAGGATTAACACATAAATGAGCAGGTGAAATTATGATGGGATGGGATTACGCCTGATCAGGTGTGCAAGACTCACATCCAGTCTTGTTCACAGAGACAGCACCCAAAAATGATTTAATCAAAAGATCTGGGGCTGGGCAAAAATATGTTTTGGATGAGAAATAATGGTTGGTGGAAGCTGAAATTTTTTTTTTTTCCTTTTTAAATATTCTATGTCTCGTAGAAAACATGGAGGATTTATTTTTTTAAATATTTTTTTAAACATTTCTTTTCATGATTTCCATTATATCTCTATATCTGTATATGTGATATATCTTAAAACATGATTCTTAAATGCTAAATCCACCACCCACACCTATTTCATTCCAATGCACATTAGCACCAAGCCAGGCTTGTCTTCCTGCTCTCCTTGCAAAATATTTTTTTGCTGCATTTCCATATACCAAATACCAAACATATCAAACTGTGTATTCTACGATAAAAAGTCAATATGATGATAAAAAACAAAAAGAATCAACAGAAATCTGACAGAGGAGAGGTTTTTGTGCCTAAACCCAACCAAACCTTACCCATAGTGTCAGATCAGAAAACATACAGTACAGCCATTCTGGAGGACAGTTACAAATGATGTATTTTGTTGTTTAATTTGGAGGACTGGTTGCCCAGAACCTCATTTTGTCTGTCTGTGATCGATGGCTAATTTTATGATCTGTGCCAGACTGAAGGACAATCGATCAATCTGAAGTTACTATTTTAATATTACTGCTTGGAAGAGTCTACAGTCATGTTGGCAGTTCTGTGAGGCTGTACTCAAGCACAGCGACGCTTTGAGCTAAATACTCTGGCAACATGCTGATGTTTAGCAGGTATACCATTATCACCATCATAGTTTAGCATGTTTGCAGCTGAGGCTGATGGGATTGCCATTAGTTTTGCAGGTATTAAACCTGCAGTAGGCAGAATATTTTTGGCATTATTGGGCAAAAAATCCTTAATAACCTTTCAGCATATTATAATTCAAGCGTTCTGAGAGAAAACTAGACTCCAGCACCTCCTCATGGCTCTGTTTTCAGGCTTTAAAAAATCTAGCCCATGACGGGAGACTTTGACCAATCACAGGTCATTTCAGAGAGAGAGCGTTCCTATTGGCTGTTCATTCAACGGAGGCAGCTGTCAATCACGCGTGAACTCCGATCAAACGGTCAAACTAGGCAGCACTGATCAAATATGAATCAATCGTCTGTTAATGTAATGCCTATTTCAGAAACATCTTGTAGTGTACTGTTTAGCTGTAAAATGAGAAAGTTTGCTCCGGCTGGTGGTCGGTGCTTGGTATTTCCTCAACTGATCTCAACATGGCTGCCGGGTCACAAACTTTCTCATTTTATAGCTAAACTGTACACAACAAGATGTTTCTGAAAATATTTTATGCAAGAAATAGGCATTACAATAACAGAATATTGATTCATATTTTATATGAAAAATGAATCGTTTGATCGGAGTTTGTGAGTGATTGACAGCTGCTCAGAGACGACAGGCTCCAGCTCGGCTCTGATCGGTTGTTTTCCTCCAATCTGTGAAATCGTGCAGATGCCATTAGGAGCACCGAGGACACAGAGGCACCTGATTTATTTTCAGATTTAATCATATTTGCTCTAATTCTACCCACTGCAGCTTTAAGGTCGTAAATTGGAGTGAAATTTTGACCTGATGATGGCGCTAGAAAACAAGTCATTATAACTCATCCTGAGAGGGACTTGAATGTGTGTACCGAATTTAATGGCGATCCTTCCACTATTTGTCCAGACTTTTCACAAGAAACCAAAAATGTGAACCTCATGGTGTTAGATGAAAAGTCAGGGGATCGCCAAAGTCAGTAGGATTCATCCTCTGAGGAACATGAATGTCTGTACAAAATTTCATTGCAATCCACAATAAATGTCTCTAAATAAATGTTTCTAACTGTTGCACATGCAATTGTTCTGGGTCCTGTTTCTGTTGAGTCTTGTTACTTTTCATGTTTGCATGTCTCATCATTGTTTCAAATGATTTTGCCACTTCATCCCTGGTTGTTTTTTCTGAATTCCCTGTTTTCCCCTGCTGTACTTAAAACAGCTGAGCGTGCTGAAAGTTGTTGTTAAACTTTACAACTTTTTAATTAATTAGTTAATTCACCATTCATTTGTCACTGCCAACATTAGCTCATTGACACAATGGATCGGGAAGTTTGCGCCGGAGTGGACTGACACCGGGATAAACTTCAGCTGTCCCGTAGAGAGCCGGGATAATGGTTGTCCCAACAACGGGAGTCATGACGACAGACGAGCAGCATGACTAAAACATTAGTTGGGAGTCGCGTGAAAGACATAGAGGGGTAAGGGATATCCTAGGGGGTAAATGTTCACCTGTCTAATTATAAATACTGTCTTCCACATAACAGCACACACACACGTGCACGCACTGCAAAGAATGCATGGACGTACACGCGAGCCAGACAAAACCTCATTCAGTAAAGCTCAGAGGGACACCACCGGTCTGCCAGTGTGATCTCAGCGCTGACAAGCCTGGACGTATCCTCAGTAATGTCTGTCATTCCTTAAATTGTGGGCATGTGTGTGAGTATCTGAGAGATGGAGTTCACTAAAAAAACCTTTATGTGCCCACAGGGGTTTGAAAAAGTGTGAGTTAATCCATCATACAGTTTTTACTGTCCATTTATGTACAGTGATTAACGAGTCAGTGGAGTAGCGAGTCAGTTGGGATTCATCCGTCAGGAAACAGCAGCGACAGCAGATTTGTTGATGGTGTCAAAATGTCTCGTTTGACTCACAGACATCACAGACAAACCCCATCTATATTTCTTCCCCATTTCTCACTCCCTCCCTCCTATTTCTCTGTCTTCCCTCCCAGCTGTGAACAGTAGGTCTCATTAGAGCTTCATGTATAATGGATCAGCTCGGAGGCAGCGGATCGCTGGCCAGCTTCACTTTGCTTTGCTCGCAGCATGTCTTTGGTCCATTTGCTGCACTTAGTAAAAACCTAAAATGCTGTGGGAAAAGCTGTCTGTACTCTCGCTTTCCCTCACACACATTCAGAGCAGGAAACCACTTTCTCTTCTGTTGAATTCAGCCACTTTAGGCTTAAAGGTTAAATGAATATTATTTCTTGAATGTATTTCATTTGGGCCGGTTAGAAAATGTTGTTGTCTTGGCAATTCTTTCATTTTTCAAACGTAAGACTGCAAGTGAGGTAAACTAACGCTAAGCAAGAATACACGCTTCTGCAGAGATACAAGAAAAGGTATTAGCGAACCTACGCAGTGAAGGGTGTTATGGCTTCAGACTGACGTGACAAAATGAGTCAACGTTACTTTTAGTTTCACACGGAACACGAACACCGGTCTCGTGGTTAAAAGTCTTGTGTGTGTTTGACCCATCCACCACCCCTCCCGCCTGCCCTGAACGGATTCTCACACTATTAAAGGTCCCATATTATGCTCATTTTCAGATTCATACTTGTATTTTGTGTTTCTACTAGAACATGTTTACCTGCTGTAATGTTCAAAAAACACATTATTTTCCTCGCACTGTCTGCCTGAATATACCTGCATTTACCCTCTGTCTGAAAAGCTCTGATTTAGTGCATTTCAATGGATTTGCAACAGAATTGCGTTGCTTGGCAACAGTCTGGGTCCATGTTTACTTCCTGTCAGCTGATGTTATTTACATACCCCGCAACAGGAAATAAACTGGGACACATTTAGAATGTTTACGTTTAAAACTTTGAAATAAATATTGTAGATTTGTGACATCACAAATGGACAGAAATCCTAACGGCTTGTTTCAAACGCACAATTTCTGAATACGGGCTGTGTGTATTTCTCCGTATATTGAGCGTTTTGATAGTTTAACAGTATTTATATAGCACTTAAACCTGCATTATAATATAAAAGACATGAAAATCTCACTTTTTACAATATGGGACCTTTAACACTACGTCACTTGCTCCGGCAGTCAAATAACGCCACGGGTGGGTTTACATTGGAGTTAGTTGAAAGCCCAGTTTGTCACATTCTGTCGCTAACGGGTGCCTCCGTGCGTCGGTTTCCAATGCCGAGGGGCGCTGCCCAATCGGAGGTATTTGACGAGCTGGGAGTGAGACCGGGTGGGTGAATCAACCAACATCCCTACAGCCATGCTGCCAGTGCGGCTGATAACCTGAATGACTTTAAATATTATGTTGATCCCGCCAGACAGTCAGTTGGAGCAACTTTTAAAAGAACTTCGGAGCTTTAGCATAAATCACTCAAGATATGTGCTTACTTGACAAACTTTATAGCCAGAGTCAAATTAAATTAACCTCTTTTTCTGGTGGCTATATTTCCTGTCCAGCACTTGTCTCACTTGTCCATATATTCCTCTCCTCTTTTTCTGTTTTATCATTCTCCTCTCTCTTCACACATGCTTTATTCTTAATGAAGCTCATCAGACATAATTTATCTTTCAGTGTAGACGGAATACTAATTTGTCCAAACATACCTGAACGCAGCATTCGGCCACTGTGAAGCTTCCAAGTGGGGTGGGGGGTCAAATGAAAGTCAAGAGTGCGGGTGAGGACTTATGCACACACACACAGACACACACACCCACATACAATACACTGAGGGGCAGAGGCGAGGGAGCTTCAATTTTACGCTTCGAAAGAGTGAGAAATTATAGGGAGATTCAGACTGGGGCAATTTGAGAGCGAGCATTGCATGTGCAGAAGGAATGGGAGCGTATAGGGGAAAGAGATGTAGTGGTGGATACAGGGATGGTTAATGTACAGTCTGAGGAGATAGTGAAATAAAGGGGAAGGGAAGGGAAGGGGAGGAAGAAAGACATAAAGCAGAACAACAAAGGGAGTGTGTTTAACTGACTCCCTTATCAGACAGGGTGTATAAAGGAAGTATTATTGTCATTAATGGGTGAAATGGTCGAGATAAGAGATTTAGATGCGGGCCAGGAACACTGAAAGTCAGACAGAGAAAGAGGGAGTGGTGGAGTGAGGGATGACGCACGTACGTAATGAATGTGATGGACTGATTCATGGTTTTCAGTTTCACCGTCAGTCAGAGAAACTCACTGATTAGATTCATCCAGATAGTCATCAGTAAACGCACACACACCGTGGCATTGCAGGCACATGCATAAACATCACGGTTTATATTTATAAAAGCTGATAGAGGCGATCACGTTTCAAATTACTGTCTGGTTAAGTGCTCTTCGTGGCTGGGAGTTAGCAAGCTGTTTGCCATATATTTATTGGGAGTGTCTGTACCTGAGTTCAGATAACAGACATCCTGTCACAGAACTGCAAATAACATTCACTTTTTTATTAACCGTGACCACCATCATGCCCTAATCTCAACCAAGTTCACTCACATAACCGTAACCATAGTTTATTCGCCATAACCACGAGCTGACATGTGAAAACAATGTGAGGTTGCTCCCATCGGCTTTACAGAGCGAGTTTCAGTTCATTACAGTATAGGGTGACCAGGTGTCCCACTTTATGAGGGACTGCACAGCATTTTTATCCCTTGTCCCTCATGCCACATATTGAGACAATGTCCCACATTTTCATTGGCTCTAGTTTTCAAAGGTCCACTATGGTCAAACCACTGCAGGACAGACGCTTTTATCCAAGGCGCTGTGTTTGCTGTCAATCAAACTGCTCACATGTAGGTCAAGTGCAGATTAACCTGTCACCATCTTTGCTATGCTATGCCCAGCGGAGAAAATTGCGAGTCACCATAAAGTCACAAGCTATGCAGATTTAGGCGGAATATGGTGTAAACTACCACAAAGAAAAAGAAATGCGGCTACAGCAAAGATCATCATCAAGCCTTTGTGTTTTCAGTGAAAAAGCTCTAAAATCCCACTGTACACTACCTGCTCAGCCCGAAACGGCAGAGAGACACAGTTAGCGACTAGCCGGTGAACATAGCGGAACATTTAGCAGCTAAAGAGACAGATATTTTTTTCAGAAGTTGGTGGAGACCAAAAACAGAGCTAAAAGAGAGTGAATATTAGACTTACATTAATCAGGTGGACAGAAACACGACTCCAAATCAACGAGGGCATCTACTTTTTCAGCATGAACACACTGTACTTGCTCAAGACCTGCTTCCAGTTAGTATGTGGAACTGGGACAGCTATTGCTTCCTCTTTATTGAGTTTAAGTTATGATCGTGTTGTGATTAATGATTTCCTGTATACGTGAAATGGTAAAGTACATTCATTTCTTGTATACTCCGTGCAAAAACGAAAACATAGAACATAGTACATAGACTATGTAGTATGGCATTGGGACACAGTCTATTTCCCCCTACACCCCTCTCTCTCTTAACAACTGACTACGGATTATCACCATGTTAGTATGAAAAATGGTGATAATCCTTTTATCAGGTGTGTGTGTGTGATTCTTTGTATTAACTGCACGTTATCGACCACGATGACAACTCCTTGCTATTTTACTCATGAGCATAGGCGCAGTTTGAACTTTAAGGTTGGGGGGTCACAAAAAAAATCTAGAGGGAATGTAATTTGCACAACACAGTGAGGTCTAATGTGAGTAGCTTACATATTACACCCTCCAAACAGAATGCGAAGCGAGCAAGTGACCAAATTAGTTTGATTGCATTGTTCTCTATGGAATGTCCTAACTGCGTGCGTGTTTGAGCTGAACATTTGTCAGACACCCTGTTTCTATTTATTCCTGTCGCTCGCTTTGAAGGCGCTGCAATGGATGAGGAACAGCTGATTCGTGAAGTTGAAATGAGGAGTTATCTATATGATACCTAATGAAACCTAAATAAGGTGACAACAGGCTGGAGGGAGATCCCCTGGAGGTTTACTTAGGCCACTGTTGGCTGTATTGTTTGTCATTTTCAGTAAATATCACAGTATAAAACCTGTGATTTCTGTTTAAAAAACACAAACATCGGAAGATAGCAAGTAAGTAAGTGGTTTGTTTACATGACATAACAGAATATTGAACAGTACGTGGACAGAGAGTGTCCCATGTTATTAGGCTATAAGTAAATAAAAAGACCACAAATCTATCTTCTTATCTTGGTGGTTTCTTATGTTGTCATGAAGACACAACAAGGTCGATATTATTCATCATTACAATAGATTATTAGTTCTGCGTTATTATAAAAAATATAGATGCATTTCTAGGGGGTTCAGTGAGCCCCCTGAACCAACGCAAACTGCGCCTCTGCTCATGATAGCTTGAGACTGAAATGTGCCTCACCTTCAACTCTACTGCCTCCGTAGAGAAAGCTCAGCGATTGAAAACATCTGTAAGGCGTGCAGCCTCATATCCCGCTGCCCTGCGGCCATTTGCTGGATTAATTAGCCACAGGGGCCTCTCACATTGATGACATCAGCATCAGACACAGAGATTAGTTAATGTGATTTTCGCTGACACATAAAATGTCTCTGCTTAACCAGGCGGGGGCAATCTGCTCCTAATGTGCTTTGAAAATGTGTGTGTGTGTTTGTGTTACTATACTGTACGTGTGTGTGTGTGTGACCACAGCATGCGTCAGAAACCAGTTTGGGTCAATGTTGATTAAATAAACAGTTGTGTTTATAGAGCAGAGCTTCTCTCAACACGCATGCATAAAAAACATACACACACACACACACAGATGCGGTACACCACTTTATTTCTGTTACTCACGACAAAGAGACGAATAATGTGGCTTCTTGCGATGAAATAGTTAGTGGACGTGATGCAGTGTGCAGGAGAGAATGTGAGGCTCAACCCACCCTAATGAATAAATAACAGAGAGATCATATAGGCTGTTCTCATACACCGTTCGTAGCTATACCCAAGAAAAGTATTGCATTGTAATTTGTATGTATCCCATGACATCAATTTGTATGTAATCCACATAATCGTGAACCAGGAAGTATAAAGAGCGACAAACGCCATGAAATGAGCATGGATGTTTAAAGAGAACTGGATACAGCGTTGGAGGCGGGCTCTCGTTCACTCCTATCAGAGCTGCTCAGTGGCGCATGAAGCCATAATGGCTCGACTGCCGAGTGATAAATCTTCCGCATCCATTTGTCCCATAGAGCAGGCGCAGTAGCGTTTCCTTTAACTCCGCCTCCCAGCCCACGGTCCAGCCTCGGTCTGGGTCTCATTCACATGAACAGAGGAAGGAAAATAACTCTGTATTCGGCTATTAGTGCATTTTACAACTTTTAGGACCTAATGATTCAAATAAGGGCTATTAGAGTGTTCATACTGTGAAGTTGATTTACTTAAAAAAAAAGTTATCCGCTGATTTACAGACGTCTCTTTCCCAATGTAAGTCTGTGGAAAAAAATATTTTTGGGCCCAATGGCATCACGTGACCGACAATGAAGTTGTAGTACCGCCAGAGGTCGGGGTGGAAGGCCGGGTCAAAAAACACCAGACTTTCACCCAGGAGGCCGATGTTTGTACCCTGTGCGAAACTAGAAGTCAACATTGATTCATTTGTCACGTAACTTCCTTACTTAAGTTACGCCACCTCCGGAGTTATTTTAACCACGATCTCTTCCTAAACAGTTTTGTTGCCTAAAATGAACCAAGTTGTTTCCCGTGAAGACGGAAGTTTATTTTGAAAAAACTGTACGCATGTAACAAGCGAAAATGTAATCCCTGCCCTGATAACGCGATTCAGTTTTTCGTCTCGACGATGCATATCGTCATGTTTTTATACCGCGATATTTCGTGGCACGATATTTCGTCACACCCCTCACAAAAGTTCATAGGTCAAAGCAATCACTTTCTTCCAACTACGCCCCCCCACAGGCCCCATCCACAGTGCTGCTGAATGAGACTTGCCCAGCATTGTTTCACAACAACCTGCTGTCTTTGTCTGTTTATCGATTGAAAAAAATGTTTAGTCAGTGAAGCTTTTTGACAATAGTGTCAGGAGGAAGAAGTAAATGGAAAAAAGACATTAGCTTACCTCGTCTGCTTTCATGTTTAAAGACCAACGTCTGTGAATCAATATCTGTCCTTTGTAAATGTTCCCTGTATGTTGCGCCGACCCATCCTGACCAAGCAAATCAAATCTCCGGCCATCATACCATTACAAAAGAGTGGTCTGATGTCTGAGGAAACCACGGAGCCCTCGGGCGGGACAACTTAGGATATTACTTCTTAGAGAGTGGACGAAAGCACAGAAGGGGGGCGAAAGGACACGGAGGGAGAAAAAAGGCTCTGGTGGGAGAAGAAAGGCTCTGGTGCAAACACAAGAACCAACTTGGGGCAGTTTTTGCAAACCAGGTGTACGATCTGGAACTGAGGACAGACGGAATAAATACATTGTTCGTGGGACAGGCTTCACTAATGGCCAATCACTTCAGCCTCTCTCATCCCCTTTTAAAGCACAAGACAATTTTCAAATGGAGTCCAGGTCAACTTCTCAGAGGAGAAACCAGTCAGTGAAACCCCATACATAATACATAAAAATATGAAGAGCCTGAATACACCGCCTGAAATACTGAAATCCATAGAGGGCAAATGTGTAATAATATTACTTTTATGCCGCCACGCCGGTGACAGCTGTACGTACCTTCCATTCTTGTGAACATGATATCTCAGGAACACCTGGAAGGAATTTCTTCAAATTTGGCACAAACGTCCACTTGGACACAAGGATGAACTGATTAGATTTCGGTGGTAAAAGATCAAAGGCCACTGTGACCTCACAAAACACATATTTGGCCATGACTCAAGAATTCATATGCTAATTATGTAGGGCTGACCCGAATGCTTCGAAGCTTTGACCGTTGCCATGGCAATCGACCTCCAAATCCCTATTTGAATGCTTTTTTTATATACAAGAATGTAATACTAATGTATAAATCCCCAAATAGCCCATGAAATAAGGAATAATCCCACAACATTATTCATATTCAACATTAATTATTATTAGTTATTCTCTGTTTGTTGTGTGTACAGTAGTGCAGCAGCGGTGCTGAAACGGAGGAGATGGAGAAAGACAGAAGAACATGTCAGCCTTCCGCGTCGCAAAGCGAAGCTTCAAATACCTTTGAATTTTTCCACCGAAGCTTCAAAGCCCAAAAAAATGGTATTCGGGACAGCCCTATAATTATGACAATGTCACATACAGTAAATGTCTAACAGGATAAAATGATGAAGTGATGACATATTGGACAGACATGAATGTAAACTGCAACTTGACTGCGTGGCGGAAGCATATAACCGCGAGGCGGTAATTCTAGTTTTGTTTTCAGATAGAGCTGCATGTAACGCTTATTTTCATCACAAGTTAATGTGCTGATTGTTTCCTTGATTAGTTGTTTCCCACAGCCCCAGTGAGCTAATCAGATTGTTGTCAAAGATAATCTGTTTATTATCAATAATTACAAAGCAACAACAAATAAGAACATTTCGCAAAGCTGGAACCAGAAAATACTTGACATTTTTGTTTGAAATCAAAATAGTTGTAAGTCAATTTTCTGCTGATCAACTTAATTGAGTAATTGTTGCAGCTCTGTGATCACAGAATCATAATTTCATGATCTTGATGTAATAAGATTTGCTGTATTACAGCAACGCACAAAATTAGTCCCTTATACAACACTGATTAATGCCTAATGTGGCCTCTATAGGCTACTGTAACTGACTGATGATGACCGCGGGGCCACTCTCAGCCCCTAAAGGCACATTACAGGGACTCTGCTTGCAGCTGCATTGGGCTGCAATGATTCTTCTATGCAGATGTCAAATGTAAGCAGCAAAGTAAGCGGCAGAGATTGCCTAATGGCTGCCGATTCTAGATGATTACCCAGCGCAGTCTGGCACGTCTCTATACGCAGTGATAACAAGACATTTAGGGATAAAGAAAGGAAATGTGTTCGTTGGATTACAAAATATTCCCTCCAGTTTCAGATGAAAACAACGCCGGTTGTGTCATGATGACACAATCATCATTCAGCAATCATCCAACAAAATAGAATATTTACACCAATCATGTAAACCAGCTTTCTTCAGCACTTCATATCACACAACATGCAAGCCTTTTAGGAGCCACAAAAATACCAAAGTGATACACTAATATCAATAAGCATCTGCATTTGCCTATTCATGGCTTTGCAGAGAGAGAGAGAGAGAGAGAGAGAGAGAGAGAGAGAGAGAATGATTGATAGAGGGGACAAAAAGACGAGATATTTGTCATACTCCAAACTTTTCTTAAATAAATTTCAAGTCATCACATCATTCACCATGAGCAAATAGGCCTTCGTATTTGCAAGAATATGGCGATACGATACGTATCATGATACAGGGGTTACGATTCAATATATTGCAATATATTGCAATACAGTATAAGCAAGGCGATATATTGCAATTTATAATCTCATTTTAAGAAAACTGTCATCGTATAAAGAACCAGTCAGTAAGATTTGCATTTATCACAGTAACTATAACATCCAACTTCATAGCAATACTTTGAGAGGACACATACACTGAGAGGGCACATCTCTTTGCATGAAATAAAGTACTGACTGAGTTAATCTTTGCGTGTAAACTATTAATTAAAAACCAATACAGTGTTTTTGAGAATTGATACAGTATCACAAAACATAATATTGCGATATTCGCCTTGTTCGATATTTTTCTTACACCCCTTTGAGCAAAGAAGCTGCAACAAGCGCAACATCCATGGATTCATATTCTGCGCTCTGTCTTTCTTATGACTTCATCCAATGTCTCAAACAACTACAAATATGCCTATCTGTCCTAGACATCAACAAGCGAAATAATCAAATCACGTTTATTGTCAGTGTGCCTAGCTCCAGAGAGCAACTAACAAATAGAAAAAATATATAGGAAAACACTACGTATAATAGAATAAATAATAACAGAAACTATCAGTACGTTTCAGATAAATTAAACAGTTTGACAATGAATGAGTTTCATAAAATTGAAACTAGTCTATATAAGCAACATATGCCATGTATGGTATAGGTAGATGATTTATAATGGTGAGTTATGGATCACCATGGCATGAAGAAAACAAGCACATAATGAATGAAGACCACAGTGAACTTCATCAATGGATTCATATTCTGCACTCTGTCTTTCTTATCACTTCTTCCAATGTCTCAAACAACTACAAATATATCTATCTGTCCGAGACATCAACAAGCAAAATAATCAAATCAAATAACTCAATCAATCATTGTGCCTATAGCCCCAGAAAGCAACTAACAAATATTAAACAAATATATAATAAAATACTATAATAGAATACAAAATAATAATAGAAACTATCAGTACGTTTCAGAGAAATTAAACAGTGAAACAGTGTAGCCTACACTGTGAATGAATTTCATCAAATTGGATCTATATAAGCAACATCTGCAATGTATGGCAGGTGGATGAATTCTCATATTGAGTTATGATGAAGTAATAATGAGTTATATGGATCACCATGACACCAAGAGGAGATAATAAATGAAGACCACAGTGAACTTCATGCAGATTAACATACGACAGACCAGCAGTTGCTTGTTGAAAGAGGAAACGGTTTATTTTATCTAAGTTCTCTTAAAGAAGCTGTAACAAGCACAACATCCATGGATTCATATTCTGCACTCTGTCTTTCTTATCACTTCTTCCAATGTCTCAAATAACTACAAATATACCTATCTGTCCTAGACATCAACAAGCAAAATAATCAAATCAAATCACGTTTATTGTCATTGTGCCTATAGCCCCAGAAAGCAACTAACAAATATAAACAAATATATAATAAAATACTATAATAGAATAAAAAAAATAATAATAGAAACTATCAGTGTGTTTCAGATAAATTTAACAGTGAAGCAACATAAATGAATTTCATAAAATTGGATCTATATAAGCGACATCTGCAATGTATGGCAGGTGGATGAATTCTCATGTTGAGTTATGATGAAATAATAATGAGTTATATGGATCACCATGACACGAAGAAGAGGAGATAATGAATGAAGACCATAGTGAACTTCATCCATGGATTCATATTCTGTGCTGTCTTTCTTATGACTTCTTCCAATGTCTCAAACAACTACAAATATACCTATCTGTCCTAGACATCAACAAGCAAAATAATCAAATCAAATCACGTTTATTGTCATTGTGCCTATAGCCCCAGAAAGCAACTAACAAATATAAACAAATATATAATAAAATACTATAATAGAATAAAAAATAATAATAGAAACCATCAGTACGTTTCAGAGAAATTTAACAGTGAAACAACATAAATGAATTTCATAAATTGGATCTATATAAGCAACATCTGCAATGTATGGCAGGTGGATGAATTCTCATATTGAGTTATGATGAAGTAATAATGAGTTATATGGATCACCATGACACCAAGAGGAGATAATAAATGAAGACCACAGTGAACTTCATGCAGATTAACATACGACAGACCAGCAGTTGCTTGTTGAAAGAGGAAACGGTTTATTTTATCTAAGTTCTCTTAAAGAAGCTGTAACAAGCACAACATCCATGGATTCATATTCTGCACTCTGTCTTTCTTATCACTTCTTCCAATGTCTCAAATAACTACAAATATACCTATCTGTCCTAGACATCAACAAGCAAAATAATCAAATCAAATCACGTTTATTGTCATTGTGCCTATAGCCCCAGAAAGCAACTAACAAATATAAACAAATATATAATAAAATACTATAATAGAATAAAAAATAATAATAGAAACCATCAGTACGTTTCAGAGAAATTTAACAGTGAAACAACATAAATGAATTTCATAAATTGGATCTATATAAGCAACATCTGCAATGTATGGCAGGTGGATGAATTCTCATATTGAGTTATGATGAAGTAATAATGAGTTATATGGATCACCATGACACCAAGAGGAGATAATGAATGAATGAGGACAACAGTGAACTTCATGCAGATTAAAATATGACAGACCAGCAGTTGCTTGTTGAAAGAGGAAACTGTTTATTTTATCTAAGTTCTCTCTAAGAAGCTGTAACAAGCACAACATCCATGGATTCATATTCTGCGCTCTGTCTTTCTTATCACTTCTTCCAATGTCTCAAACAACTACAAATATACCTATCTGTCCTAGACATCAACAAGCAAAATAATTAAATCAAACCACGTTTATTGTCATTGTGCCTATAGCCCCAGAAAGCAACTAATACATATAAACAAATATATAATAAAATACTATAATAGAATAAAAAATAATAATAGAAACCATCAGTACGTTTCAGAGAAATTTAACAGTGAAACAACATAAATGAATTTCATAAAATTGGATCTATATAAGCAACATCTGCAATGTATGGCAGATGGATGAATTCTCATGTTGGGTTATGATGAAGTAATAATGAGTTATATGGATCACCATGACAAGAAGAGAGAGATAATGAATGAAGACCACAGTGAACTTCATCCATGGATTCATATTCTACACTCTGTCTTTCTTATCACTTCTTCCAATGTCTCAAACAACTACAAATATACCTATCTGTCCTAGACATCAACAAGCAAAATAATTAAATCAAACCACGTTTATTGTCATTGTGCCTATAGCCCCAGAAAGCAACTAATACATATAAACAAATATATAATAAAATACTATAATAGAATAAAAAATAATAATAGAAACCATCAGTACGTTTCAGAGAAATTTAACAGTGAAACAACATAAATGAATTTCATAAAATTGGATCTATATAAGCAACATCTGCAATGTATGGCAGATGGATGAATTCTCATGTTGGGTTATGATGAAGTAATAATGAGTTATATGGATCACCATGACAAGAAGAGAGAGATAATGAATGAAGACCACAGTGAACTTCATCCATGGATTCATATTCTACACTCTGTCTTTCTTATCACTTCTTCCAATGTCTCAAACAACTACAAATATACCTATCTGTCCTAGACATCAACAAGCAAAATAATTAAATCAAACCACGTTTATTGTCATTGTGCCTATAGCCCCAGAAAGCAACTAATACATATAAACAAATATATAATAAAATACTATAATAGAATAAAAAATAATAATAGAAACCATCAGTACGTTTCAGAGAAATTTAACAGTGAAACAACATAAATGAATTTCATAAAATTGGATCTATATAAGCAACATCTGCAATGTATGGCAGATGGATGAATTCTCATGTTGGGTTATGATGAAGTAATAATGAGTTATATGGATCACCATGACAAGAAGAGAGAGATAATGAATGAAGACCACAGTGAACTTCATCCATGGATTCATATTCTACACTCTGTCTTTCTTATCACTTCTTCCAATGTCTCAAACAACTACAAATATACCTATCTGTCCTAGACATCAACAAGCAAAATAATTAAATCAAACCACGTTTATTGTCATTGTGCCTATAGCCCCAGAAAGAAACTAATACATATTAAGCAAATATATAATAAAATACTATAATAGAATAAAAAATAATAATAGAAACCATCAGTACGTGTCAGAGAAATCAAACAGTGTACACTATGAATGAATTTCATAAAATTGGATCTATATAAGCAACATCTGCAATGTATGGCAGATGGATGAATTCTCATGTTGAGTTATGATGAAGTAATGAGTTATTATGGATCACCATGACATGAAGAAGAGGAGATAATGAATGAAGACCACAGTGAACTTTAGCAGCAGTTGCTTGTAGAAAGAAGAAACTGTTTATTTTATCTAACTTTATTCCCTCTTCGCGATAAGACGACCACTAACACACACACACACACACACACACACAGTATCACACTATAGGTCTTGAAGCACCTCAAAAAGTTGCTCCAGAATAAAACAGTGTTTGAAGCACAGAAAGGAAAAGAAAAAGAAGAATAAACCCCTCAGTTAGCTCTAGGCATCATCAGAAAGTTCTATCAACCACCTCCTCTGAAGCTCAGAGAGAACAAACACAGAGAAAACAGATGCAAACATGAATATAAAACCAGTTTCTTACCTGAGCGTCCAGACCTCCTCTAGCGGCCCTGGTACCTCCACACCGCCCGCTGCTCATCTCCCAGCCCGGTCCATCAGCACCGCAGCAGGGAGCCCACCTACCGTCCACAGAGCACGACCAGCTCCACAGAGCATCACCGTGTCCACAGGTAGAGAGAGAAACAAGACAGACAGACAGACAGAAAGAAAGAAAGAAAGACTGAGCTGGTGAGTTCTCAACTTTCCCCTCGTCCAGTTGGGCTTCTGTCCAGGCTCACTTTTGTTTCTTAAATCACTTTTCTAGATGTAAATGTCGCTGGTGTTGCAGCGGACTGGAGGTGAAGTGAAGTGAAGTGTGGGAGGCTGAGAGAGAAGCTGAGTGCTCCGTGACTTCTGTCAATACAGTCACAATATAAAAGGGGGAACTTCCGGTGGTAGTTTCAAAATACAACTCAAAAACGGTGAATGTTGTTGCAAGTCTGTAGATGAAGCACAGTCAAAATAAGTGGCATCATTGGGCAAAAATTCCAGAGAGAGAGAGAAAGAGAGAGAAAGAGAGAGGCGCCTTAGTAAATTAATTATTTTTTCATTCAATAAGATACTGTCAGCTGACTTAAATTTTGAAGACACTTTCAGATTCGTCCAGCTGTCAACTCTCTCTGAATCTTGAAATGTAATCTGATTTCACAGTTTAAATAACAGACGCAGCTTGTAGAGTTATTACATAGAATTCAACGTAAAATGAAATGTAAATTGACTCTAGAAACATGCATATGTGCACATGTTCAAGTGTATTTAATACACATTTTTCAATGTCGGTGGACATGTGAACGTCGTCGCCGTGTTTCCGTGCCATACTGTACTATACGTTTGAGGATCATCCTTTAGAGCTTCAGTAGGCAGAATATTTTCGGCTTCATTGGGCAAAAATTCCATAATAACCTTTCAGCATATTGTAATTCAAGTGTTCTGAGAGAAAACTAGACTTCTGCACCTCCTCGTGGCTCTGTTTATCTATCTAGTGATGGGAGACTTTGACCAATCACAGGTCATTTCAGAGACAGAGCGTTCCTATTGGCTGTGCTCCAGCTGGTGGGCGGTGCTTGGTATTTCCTCAACTGATCTCAACATGGCTTCCGGGTCACAAACTTTCTCATTTTACAGCTAAACAGTACACTACAAGATGTTTCTGAATACATTTGAGGCATAACAGTAACAGAATATTGATTCATATTTGATCAGCGCTGCCTAGTTTGACCGTTTGATCAGAGTTCGCGAGTGATTGACAGCTGTTCAGAGACGGTAAGGCTCCAGCTCGACTCTGATTGGTTGTTTCCCTCCGATCTGTGAAACCTTGCAGATGTCCCTAGGAGCACCGGAGGACACAGAAGCACATTTTCAGATTACCTGTCTCATTTACTACTGTCAGTATACAGTGACCATTTTATAAAAATAACTATTTTTATTCACATTTGCTCCAATTCAACCCACTGCAGCTTTAAATGTCTCAGTTTTTAATAGCCTGACCTGCCATATAATTAGATAACCAATGTTAAAATGGAAACTTATTGTCCCCTGGTAATAAATGGCCTGAAATTGGGAAATCAGGTCATTACATTGAAAATAACCACAGCACACAAAAAAATATATATATTCTTTATTTTTTTTTTATTTTGGGTCATATAGCCTTCTGTAAAATAGAACAGACTTCACTTTGAATGTAGCATTAGAAGGCTCATGTTATGTAAATGTGAATGAAAAAAGCAGCCCAGTGTGAAAATGCAGCTTTATGAAAAGTAGTATGAACCAAAGAAAAGTAAAATGCATCCATCTATATAATGATAATAGTCATTACTGTGAAATATGTGACATATAATTGAGACCTAGTAGTGCAATAATGCACATAAATAGATCTGTAGAGAGCCGTATAGCCTACAATTCGCCTGGGTGTGGACATGCATTCGCTACAGTCTATGTTTAGTTGATTTGAAAACACCAAAATGGAGGCATTATTATAGCACATGTATTAATAAATGAGAAAAACACAGAGTAACACAATATTTAACAATCCTAATGATTGAACACAAACCATGGAGAGAGCAAACTGATGTTGAACAGATTAGTCCAGAGCACAGGAATGTAAAAATCCTGCAACACCACCCTTGAAGTTGGCTGAGCCCGATGCTCTCTGTTGAATCTCGCAGAGATGAGGCAGAGGTTCATTTGTTCCAAGGCTGAATGAGTTCACTCTAAAGGAGTCAGGTTTTCCTTCTTCTCTGTCAACGTCACCGCATGATGTGATGCAAGTCATATCTAAAGCCAGGGGGAACTGAAGGTAGTCTTTAATTGAGGAATTTGTCATCATTCTTAGCTCCTAACATCTGATTTTCTGTCATGATCATGTTTATCAGTGCCTTTTGTGATATGGTGCTTTTATGCCTTTATTTTGAAATACCACTCTATGAACTTCCGGTAAGATTATTCCTAAGTGCAGTTAGCTTCATCCAGATCGGTTCATAATTGAATGTGGTTCAGTCATTGAATATTTTTCCTCCTCACAGTCCAAAGGAATTTCACAGAAAGTAATTTTAGTGTAGGCTTTTATTTTGGATATTTCTTGGCATTTTAAAGAAATAGATAGATTGATGAACAAGGACACCTTAGTGTCTGTTTTGGGAAAAAGATGCAGAGGTATAGGAGGAAGAGCAGACCTGCAATTCTCTACCTGTCCACCAGATGTCCTCCCACCAATCCTGGTCACCTGACTCCCACATCCACCATGCACTCACCTGTTCACATTCCCACCTGCTGACACACCTGCATCCCATTATCTCATCTGTCCTTCAGTGTTTGTAACCAGCTCACCTGCTCTTCCCCAGTTTATCATGTTGCCAATGTTGTGCACTTTTGTTCCAGCCATACCTGTTGTGGTTTCCCTGCTCCTTATCAATTTATATACTAGGGCTGTCAATCAATTAAAATATTTAATCGTGATTAATCGCATGATTGTTCATGATTAGTCACGATTAACTGCAAACCAACCACACATTTTTTATCTGTTCAAAATACCTTAAAGGGAGATTTGTCAAGTATTTAATACTATTATTAACATGGGAGTGAGCAAATATGCTTGCTTTATGCAAATGTACGTATATATTTATCATTTAAATCAACTAACAACACAAAACAATGACAAATATGCTCAAATCATAACATGGCAACCTCAAGACCAACAGGCAACAACAGCTGTCAGTGTGTCAGTGTGCTGACTTGACTATGACTTGCCCCAAACTGCATGTGATTATCATAAAGTGGGCATGTCTGTAAAGGGGAGACTCGTGGGTACCCATAGAACCCATTTACATTCACATATCTTGAGGTCAGAGGTCAAGGGACCCCTTTGAAAATGGAAATGACAGTTTTCCCTCGCCCAAATTTAGAGTAACTTTGTAGCGTTATTTATCCTTGTTCGCGACTGGATTCCTTAGTGTCTTCAGTCTAGCTTTAAAACTGAGCCCGCTACAACCTCCGAAAGATCAATTGCGTTAATGCGTTAAAGAAATTAGTGGCGTTAAAACGATTTTGCGTTAACACGTTATTATCGCGTTATCTTTGACAGCCCTAATTTATATCAATTTTAATATCTGCTACCCATCATATTTAGACCTGCTGCCTACCATGCCCCTCAGGATTTGTTTGCTTGTTTGGACCGCCTTCTTGTGTCTGACTGGAAGCCTTTTAATTTGAACATTATTTAGTAATTTAGTAACATTTTCTTCCACCTGTTCTGTCTGCATTTGAGTCCTCAGTCCTATTGACTCATCCAGATCCGTGACACACATGCTGATAAAGCAATGAGACTGTCCTGTTTGTTATCTATGCTCTGACTATAGTCCCATGACTATCAGCGCTGTGAACTGGCTGCGTGCGTCAGTATCATCAGATGCTCGGCCAAGAGAAAAAAGAAAATAAGGTTACAATATAAGTTCAGGGATGCCAAGATTAAAATGACATCATGCAGTGAAGTAGAAATTGGGAACCTGCCATCTTTGTGCCACAAAATATAAAAACAAAATTAAAACAAATTTAAATTTCTTTTTTATTTTCACGCTTGAAGATTTACAGGCAAATTAAAACTCCATGGACAAGTGCTTTTTGGGGCAGTAATAAACACTGATTTTACAAGAACACAGTCTCTTGATATTTGACCTGTTCATTACTTATAACATCATTGTTTCCCATGCATTTATTTGTATGCTGCATATTTTAAAAGAATTTTAAAAGAGTATTTGTGTTGTATAACTCAATGTCATATGTCTTGTCTGTCTTGATGGGGTGGAGTTCTTTCATTATTTAAGAAGCATCCCGGTCCCCTATGAATTTCCATTTTTAATGCTACCCGGCATTAATAACAAGACAATGTGATTCATCACTGCACAGAGAGATTTCATTCAGGGTCAGAGCCCTATAATTAGCAGCATAACCTCACTGATCATCAGTAATCTGAGTTGAAGTCTTAATGGTGGTGGAGGGGAGGGTGGTGGCTGTATGTTGGCATCAGTGATGAAGGAACTGATGCAGGAACATATGAATGAATAAGAGCCACGAGGCACAGCTTGACTGGAGTGATGAATGAAGCAAGAGTGAATGAAGCCGTCCCCCTGAGTGAACCCCTTGCAAATGAAAATAGCATCTAAAAAACTTGTGACCTGTGAGGCTTTTTTTCTTGCACATAGCAGGACCCTGTGCTGTCGAGGCCATCATGGCTGCCATGGCCTTTGAATGAGAATCACAAAAGGCTTCAGGCCTGAACCTGGAGCTGTAAATGAGAATCAATTGATCTGAGGCCTGGCGTGACATGAAATCTGACCTCAGGTCAGATGCTGAATGGTGTCAGTGCTAGGCATTATTGTCTTTCTGCCTCTTCCTCACTCTCTGTCATATTACAGGTGGTCTTCATGAAAAATGCAATTCAATATATCAGAGTGACCTCTGAACTTGAGCTATCGCAGCCTCGTATGTGCTTAACACAGACCAGAGCGTTTAAAGCTGCAGTAGGTAGAATTGGAGCAAATATGATTTAAAAAGGTTATTTTTATAAAATAGTCACTATATCCTGACAGTAGTGCATGAGACAGATAATCAAAAAAAAATCATGTTCCTCTGTGTCCTCCGGTGCTCCTAATTGCATCTGCAAGATTTCACAGTCTGGAGGAAAACAACCAATCAGAGCCGAGCTGGAGCCTTGCCATCTCTGAGCAGCTGTCAATCACTCGCGAAATCCAATCAAACGGTCAAACTACTGTTACTGTAATGCCTATTTCTCTCCTCAAATGTTTTCAGAAACATCTTGTAGTGGACTGTTTAGCTGTAAAATGAGAAAGTGTTATGACCCAGCAGCCATGTTGAGATCTGTTGATGAAATACCAAGCACCGCCCACCAGCAAACTTTTGAGGTGAGAAATAGGCATTACAGTAACAGAATATTGATTCATATTTGATCAGCGCTGCCTAGTTTGACCGTTTGATCGGAGTTTGTGAGTGATTGACAGCTGCCTGTTGAATGAACAGCCAATAGGAACGCTCTCTCTTTGAAATGACCTGTGATTGGCCAAAGTCTCCCGTCACGGAGATTTTTTAAAGCCTGAAAATAGAGCCATGAGGAGTAGCAGAAGTCTAGTTTTCTCTCAGAACACTTGAATTACAATATGCTGAAAGGTTATTATGGAATTTTTGCCCAATGATGCCAAAAATATTTTGCCTACTGAAGCTTTAAAGGATGATCCTCGAACGTATAGTACAGTATGGCACGGAAACACGGCGACGACATTCACATGTCCACCAACATTGAAAAATGTGTACAAAATACACTTGAACATGTGCACATATGCATGTTTGTAGAGTCAATTTACATGTTGAATTCTATGTAATAACTCTACAAGCTGTGTCTGTTAAACTGTGAAATCAGATTACATCTCAAGGTTCAAAGAGAGTTGACAGCTGGACGAATCTGAAAGTGTCTTAAAAATTTTAGTCAGCTGACAGTATTTTATTGAATGAAAAAATAATTAATTTACTAAGGCGCCTCTCTCTCTCTTTCTCTCTCTCTCTCTCTCTCTCTCTCTCTCTCTCTCTCGCTCACACACACACACACACAGTTTGAATATTTTAGTGGTTTAAAAAGGATGTTGTGTAATACATTATTATATAACCAATATTTTTTTTTTTAAAAACATATAATTGATGTACTTTCTGAGTCTGAATGAGGAGACAAAGAAGAGGCCCACTGGCATCAGAGCTGCATCACATGAATAATATTAACATTTTTATGGCTACCATGAATCAATTGTTGCTGATTCATTAAAGTGATCACTGCAAAACTCTCAGACAGTCATTCTTTACTCATGCTGTGAATAGACTGACAGCTCTGATCTGAAGTTTGCAGTAATGCTTTGACTTCATAAAGATGTATCTGGGCAATTCATTTGAAAACATTGTGCAGATGGCAACTGCAGATATTCATAATGATAAGACTCTTTGTTGCCATCTGCCCCATTTAGTTAATGTATTTTATATTTCCCTCACCAATTGTGACGAAACCTCCTTTAATTGTTGTCTCTCTTATCCTGTGAATGTATGAATGAATGTGTGTGTGTGAGTTGGGTTAAAAAATAAAAATAAACTGTCATCTTAGTCAAAGTCCGATTACTGTTTCTTAAATCAAAATGTAAAAAGAAATAATTCAAAACAGCAAGTTGATCAAAACTATCCAATACAAAATCACAGTTTTCTCTGAAAATGGTTTAAAAACTCTTGGGTGTGTCATTCAAAACCCATCACACACTTAGAGTTTTAAAAAAAAGTAAAAAGAACAAATCACAAGTTCAGAAAAGAAGTGAGAAGCAGAGTTACACTGACATTGTATCACCATATATACAGTGCAATATTAGCATTCATCTGGACTTGTTCTTCTGGCCACCTGACACACAGTAAATATAGACTCCGGTTTGGTCTCCACCAGCAAATATCTGAGTTATGCTAGAATAAAAGATATAGAGCTGAACTGCAGAGTCAGGTGATAATTCTCTGTGGATTTGTCACTACGAGCGTCACCTTTCACATTGCACATGGTCATTTGATCCATTGCTAATATAACATTATTGATTAAAGCAGCTTTTAAATTAAGCAATTATTTACACAAAGACAAAATATAGGAAGTTACATCTACAGTATGATACAAACAAAACCCAGTGATAGTCAACATACAGCAGGTGGGTGGCCTTTCTAATTCACAATGAACATAAATTGATTCACAATGGGAATTGTATTTTGTACTTTTAATGTAAATAAGGTGCAAGATTGCATAAATAAAGATCAAAATAGACTAATAGAGCTTGTCAATCAATAAAAAGGGGATTCCCGGACACCCTGACAGAGGTCTGGGCTAAGGCACATGGAGTCCTTATTTTTCATCCAAAATTGTTGCACGTTTAAAAATAAATACAACCTCACTCCTAAAATGTCGTCCGTCATTAAAGTTTTCGGATCAGGTTTGATTTTTCGACATTTTTTTGCATCCGTCAAAAGGCAAAAGAGGGTCGTTCAACCACTCAGAGTCACCGTCCGTGCAAACGTCATCATCCAAAATGGCATGATGAGCATTCACTCCATCTCCCAGAACAAAGGACTTTATGATAAAGAAATAAAAGAATACAAAGATGTGTAATTTAAAGATAGATTGTAGCAGGTGATTGCAGAACAGCTTGGAAGAATCATGGATGGTTGCAAAACAACTGATGTACGAAAGATTAGACAGTAGTGATTGTGCTCTAGGCAGCTAAACAACAGCTTCTTGCTAATGTCATTCATTCATTAGTCATTCATTTAGGACAAGCGCACCCATGTAATCAATTCAGTTTTGTCTCGTATTGCGAATTTTCGCAACAAATAGAATAATAAAACACATCGGACTCAGTGTGCAAGGTTTCTGTACAGAACAGTTTTTATCGGATGATGGATTGAAAAATCGCAAAGATGCCTTGAATAATAAAGTCAGTTAATTTGAAAATAAAAAATTCAAAGAAAGATTTTTATCTGTTTTGTTTTATCTGATTGCAAAAGTGCCCCCCAAAGCAAGTTGAGTATCCCTGCCTTAATGAAACAATAGGAGTGTGCATCGCTGACTACATCATTACCCCCCCAACCAGTGGCAATGTTAAGCTTCACCCTGTAAAGGATTTCTGGCCCATTACAACAGAAAATTAGGAAATCTGCCCAAATGGTCATTATCAGCCTCACCATGATGTCTCTTCTTCCTCAGCACCTTGGATTTCTGCCACCACCCCGACTGATACCATCAAACATCCATTTTATATGCTGACGACATGTATCAATAAACCCAGAGTTGCTGGATGTCCCCCAAACCTTCTCAAACTTAATATCAATAAATATGAGATTATTGTTTTTGGCCGTTACAAATAAATAAATAAATCAATTCAAATCAATCTTAATAACCCGTCTGTGCTTAGTCCACAGCCGGGAATCTTGAACAGCAGTTCAGTTTGGCCTCGCAAACAAAGATGATTAATTACAATGACGTTTCCATCTCCAAATTTAGATCTCGCCTCCTCTTGGCTGATCTGAATTCATCATTGGTATTTTTTTATGGTTATTGTCATTATCATCATTATAGTTATTGTTTTGTATGATTGTGCTTGTGCGGATGTCTTTTGGTTTGGTAGTTCAGCAGTGAACAGATACTGCTTCTTATTTCAGATTTATGAGGAAAAATGAAGAGTGCTCTTCCTTTCATATTTGAGGGTCTCCGTCAACTACTTGACTTTATATATCCAATATAACCTTGGAAGAAGGAGATTCAGCACCTTTTAAATGGAATGAACTGCAAACTGCCCTCAAACTAGATTCTTCTATTCTCCTTGAATATTTTACAACTTGATGCTTTTCATGACTCTTGCAATGGTTTTCATTTGTTGCTTGGTTGTTGGTTGTCTTGCGGGTTGTGTGGTTGTTTGAACACGAATGTCTCTTGTTCTCCGCTCTCTCTCGGAAAAGAGAGCTTGATCTCAATGAGACTGCTAATTTAATAAAGATCCTTAATAAACAAGTATTTGCCCTTGAGCATAGCATGGCCAACTCTTCCTGTTGAGCTGAAGTTGAGAATTGCAGTCAGCTCGGGTTCATACTCAAAACATGCTTTACAAGTTAAAGTTAAAGTATTGGAAGAATGATACTTTTTGAAAATTTATGTTGTCAGCCCCAATCAGATAAAAAAGCAGCTGTTGACGAAAGAAAGAATTTTGTGTAACACAAAACAATGATAAATATTGTCCAGAAACCTTCACAGGTACTGCATTTAACATAAAAAATATGCTCAAATCATAACATGGCAAACTGCAGCCCAACAGGCAACAACAGCTGTCAGTGTGTCAGTGTGCTGACTTGACTATGACTTGCTCCAAACTGCATGTGATTATCATAAAGTGGGCATGTATGTAAAGGGGAGACTCGTGGGTACCCATAGAACCCATTTTCATTCACATATCTTGAGGTCAGAGCTCAAGGGACCCCTTTGTCAGTTTTGCCCTGCCAGTTTTTCCTCGCCAAAATGCAGTTACTTTAAGTTTGGAGTGTTATTTTGCCTGCTTCACGACAAGCTAGTTGGTACCAATTGATTCCATAAATGTTCTAGTTTCATATAATGCCAGTATCTTCACTCTAGCTTTAAAACTGAGCCCTCTACAACCTCCGAAAGATCGATTGCATTAAGAAATTAGAGGCGTTCATCGAATTTGCTACTTCTATGTTGCAACAGGCTGGGTTAGCTCTTAATTCTGCAAATAATTCCAGTGAAGTCTCAGTTTTTCTACAGTCAGAGTAATTAGAGTAAGTAAAGAAACGTGATGGAAATAATATCCAATAAAGTTAGATACATACAATGTTAGATAAAAGTAGTGAAAGCTTCACACAGCAGTTCACAGTTTGTCGAGAAAACAGGGCTGAATTATGCAGAGATTTCAGGTTTGTGCGGACCTTCTTAAATGCGTTATAAACACCTCATTACTGATTACCGTAATAACCACAACAGATGCATGTGTTTACTTGTTGTTTCAATTATTTGTGCATGCTTGACAATGGATGCAATATAAAGGTGTAGGGGGCCCATTGAGGCTGCACATGTACGCAGCCCAGATGTATGTGCTGCACCACTGGATGTGGTCACAGGAGCGGGAGAGAACGAGCAACAGAAAAATAGGATTCAAAAGCAACTGTTATCTGCAAAGCCCCTTTTCTGGATATATTAATAAATATTTCTTATAGTAAAACTTGAAAAAGATCATGCCTCATACATCCAAGCACTCCCCTATAGGGAAGTCAAATGGTGTTTTTAAGCCATAGTTTCAGGCTGTTATCATAAATTTTTTCAGTTCCAATAAATTATTTTTTGCCTTGGATGTAAAGCAGCTGAATGTGAAACAAAACAGGCATGTATGGGAATCATTATATGCATATATGCAAATGATTTGTGCTTGTCTTTCTTTTCCAGCTGGCGTATATTCCCTCACATTTCTTAGAAGTGTGGTTTTAATAGCTTTTTCCTGTATTGCTTTAATGCCCCGTGAGACAACAATAATCTGCAAGTCCACATTTCCCCAAACACACCTTGCATTACTGTCACACACAGACAATAAAAAGATAATAATCGTGAACCATATGTGGGAATATAAAGACAAAGAAAATGTAGAGTAAAACAGAGCAGGAAGGGGAAAAAAGGAAAGCAGAGAAGCAATGTCATGAAGTTACTGATGGACGTTTCACAGACACACATCACTTCAATTCCACTTAAGACGGAAACCTAATTGAAGTCAGCTTGCACTCATAGATCAGGCCCAGATATCCTTTCACACAGCTGCAGACATGTGTGCACATATATATAACACGCCCACAAAGACATAAATTTGCTTTATTCGTCTTTCTTCCCAATCCTGACACTCTCGCTCACCCACACCTACAACAGACACATGCTAATTCACCACAAACACACACACTGAGTTATATGTGTTGCACAAGAGGAAAGAGGTAATTACACCACACAGGGACTATGTGTCTCTAAGCCCCTTGTCAGATGTTTTTGATTTGGTGACAGGAGAGCAATCGGTGAGGCTGCGGGTCAAGATGGATTACCTCCCGGGTTATAAACCACAAAGCCTGACAATTATCTTAACACCGCTGATCAGAGGAGAACACATTCTGATCCACACACATACACACACACACACACACACAACGCCGACAAACATCTGCGGCTCCCCAGAGGGTGACTTATGATCATTCACATATTCCTCCCAGCAGAAATGTAATGCGAGTGTGTCAGAGAGAATTTTTTTCCCCTGCTGTACACCCAATTTATAACACTGTTCTTTGGCAGAGGCATCAGTCTTATTGGTTGTGATGACGTCATGAAAGTGTGAGGTGAAGTATGTGTTCTGGTTTGTGTGTGTGAGAGAGAGAGATAGAGAGAGATAGAGAGAGAGAGAGAAACAACTCACTGCCCTCTGGGACATTTCTCACACTCTTTTCTCACAATAAAAACCTCTGATACACCCCCATTCCAGTTGTGCTTGTGTCTGGTATTTTGTATTTCTAAATGCTAATGCCAGCATGCTATTGTGCTGAGATTTAGAAGGTACCAAGACCCCAAGAAGAGCACCCGTCGTTGATCCCAATTTTCGTAGAGGCCAAACGGCGGTACTACAACTTCCGTGTCTGTCACGTGATGCCATCAGGCCCAAAAATACTTTTTCACATAGACTTACATTGGGAGAGACGTCTGTAACTCAGCGGATAATTTCTTTTAGGTGAATCAACTTCCCAGTATGAACACTTGAATAGTCCTTATTTAAATCATTAGGTCCTAAAAGTTGTAAAATGCACTAATAGCTGAATCCAGAGTAATTTTCCTTCCTCCTTTCATGTGAATGAGACCCAGACCGAGGCTGGAGCGAGGGCCGGGAGACCGAGTTAGCAAGCCGTGACGACATTGTGACCGCTGTGACGTCGTGACCGAGCCATGTGACCGAGCGGACGCTACTGCGCCTGCTTCATGGGCCCAATGGATGCGGAAGATCGCTGGAAGATCCGGGTACTTTTCCAGTCGGAAGTCGAGCCATTTTGGCTTCATGCGCCACTGAGCAACTTTCATAGGAATGAACGGGGCCCCGCCTCCAACGCTGTATCCAGTTCTCTTTATACAGCCATGGAAGGTACATTAATGTCAATTAATTGTTAGCTCAACTACAAAGACGGTTTAAGCTGACACTGTGTATTCTTGAAACTAATTCCTACTGTACACACTGCCATGCTGTTAAAGGATCAGGACTGTTATAACAAGACCTGATTGAATTGGCTCTGTATACTGTAGTAGTTCTTGTAGTGTTCTTTCTGTGTTAAAAGGTAGGGTTGGTAATGCTGTTCAAAATTTTTTTTGTTATATTTGTTGAAATTCTCATTACATCCCGACAGTAATCAATAAATCAAAAGCTCTGAAAAAAAAAGAGAAAAAAATATCCGATATCTGTGGCTGTCGCAGGACTGTAATAAACTGTCCAATCATTTCATTTGGCCCGAATGAAATGATTCAACCTACCTATACCTACCTACCTTCGCACACTCTGCCTGTGCACTCATTGCGCGTCACCGGAGTCTTCCACAAGCTGCTAGCTTGACAGATGTGAGTCATGGATGTATAAAGAGAACTGGATACAGCGTTGGAGGCGGGGCCCCGTTCATTCCTATGAAAGTTGCTCAGTGGCGCATGAAGCCAAAATGGCTCGACTTCCGACTGGAAAAGTACCCAGATCTTCCGGCGATCTTCTGCATCCATTGGGCCCATGAAGCAGGCGCAGTAGCGTCCGCTAGGTCACATGGCTCGGTCACGGGGTCGAAGCTGTCACGCTGTCGTCACGGCTTGCTAACTCCGTCTCCCAGCCCTATCTCTGGGTCTCATTGACATGAACAGAGGAAGGGAAATAACTCTGGATTCAGCTATAAGGACCTAATGATTTAAATAAGGGCTTTTCAAGTGTTAATACTTGAAAAAAAAAGCAAAATAAACCCGTGCAAAGCTTTCACATCAAGTTCAACTTGGTGCACTTTAGCAGATCTGCTCTGTTGACCAAAAGCAAACTGTTCAAGATTTACAATTGAATTTAGTCATCCATAAAATGATGGAAATTACAGTGCTTCCATCCTAACGCTACAGCAATGCATATTAGCCTACAGAACACAGGAAATCAATTACTATAAAATAAAATGTAAAACCAACATAAAGCTAGATTCAATAAAAACTGTTATAAAGTAAGGTGAATAAAAGAACCACTTAATAGCTAGGATTAAGAATGAATTACAGTTTGAGTCTTACATCAACAATGCTCTGAGCGAGCAGCAGGGACCTGGTTGCTTCCAACTGGATGATTTCCTTGTGACTGATGTGTCTCCTCGCCAGCATGTGCAAAGCGTCCTCATCAACCATCTTACTGATGTGAAAGGACATCTTACCAAAGAGCTGTAACATCTCTGTCATGTAATCTATTGATCACTTATGCCTGCACACTCTTTGTGGTGGGGAAGTCATGACCTTGTGTGCAGAATAATGAGAGCAGCATGTTAAGTGACATCAGGTACTGAACTCTGCCTGTCTTCACAAGTGTCTTTGAGATACATGTGTGATACGTATCTGTGGGAGTGTGGGGGTGGCTGAGTGAAAGAGAGTGAGAGAGAATGACAGATGAAATGGGACATTGATTTATTCCATTTGATGAACTAAAATAATCTACACTAAAAATGCTGGAAGTCACATATGGAGCCACACTAAACATGATCAACATAATATCCAATATAGTGTTCAATAACAACTGTCTCCTTGCTGAGGGTATCACTGAAATGTTTTTTTTTTTTTTTTTTAAATGTATGTATATGGCACATTTTATATACAAAGACAACTAGATGATTTACAACACAAATTAAAAGGATAAAAACTTTTTAAAAAGAAATAAAATAAAAGATATAACAGAAATAAATGGAAGGAAGTTCAAATGTAAGTGAAAAGTGTAATTCAAAAATGTAGATTTTAAACCTGCAGTAGGCAGAATATTTTTGGCATCATTGAGCAAAAACTCCATAATAACCTTTCAACATATTGTAATTCAAGTGTTCTGAGAGAAAACTAGACTTCTGCACCTCATCATGGCTCTGCTTTCAGGCTTTAAGAAATCTAGCCAGTTACGGGAGACTTTGGCCAATCACAGGTCATTTCAGAGAGAGAGCGTTCCTATTGGCTGTGCTCCGGCTGGTGGGCGGTGCTTGGTATTTCCTCAACTGATCTCAACATGGCTGCTGGGTCACAAACCTTCTCATTTTACAGCTAAACAGTACACTACAAGATGTTTCTGAAAACATTTGAACAAGAAATAGGCATTACAGTAATAGAATATTAATTCATATTTGATCAGCGCTGCCTAGTTTGACCATTTGATCGGAGACGCGAGTGATTGACAGCTGCTTAGAGACGGCAAGGCTCCGGCTCGGCTCTGATTGGTTGTTTTCCTCCAGTCTGTGACATCGTGCAGATGCAATTAGGAGCACCGGAGGACACAGGGGCACATGATTTTTTTCAGATTACCTGTCTCATGCACTACTGTCAGGATATACTGACCGTTTTATAAAAATAACTTTTTTTAATCATATTTGCTCCAATTCTACCAACTGCAGCTTTTGTCTGTTGTTCTGCTAAAGATATAGAGGAGTAATGTCTACCTGAGCAGAGAATGAAGTTGCTCTTCCTCTGTGTGTGTGCCTTGTAATCTGAACGCTGAAGTCAACATACTCAATGCTAGCATGTTGATGTCAGCAGATATAATGAAGCTAGCCTCACAGCTGTGAATGAACCAGTGACTGTGAAGCATATTGGAAACAGCTGGTGTCGATCAGCCAATCCAAGCCTGACCTCACTGCTCCTCCTGAGCTAATGATGCAATGCTTCATTTCTGCCACGCATATTTGGTATCATCTTGTTCAGTATTGTATGTTTTGTGTTATTTTATGCTAAAGATATAGGAGTTCGGTTACTTTAAAAACTTTAAAAACACCTTCACAACTGCTCTCACCAGCTTTCACATTTTCACACCCACTCACATAAACATGCTGAAGTCCAAACCTTGAGGCGAACTTGCGTGTCCTTGAATGAAACCAATGGTCCTTCTAGTAATGAGGTCCTTTTCTTGGAAGACAAATACATGTTATAAAAGGGAAAGTTGATGTTTTTTTTCCTCTTCTTTTCACTCCTCTTTCTCAGTGTCTCGTTGAAAGGTGAAGGTCGGATGATGTTTAAGAACAGGTATTATATATTGTAATTGGAGATGCGACGTCCTCTAAGGCAGAACGTGTAGCAGAGAATACAAATGGGAGAATCAGGAAGTCAAATATTTTGCTACGTCTTATGAACAAACTATGTTTTCTGATACCTGCCAAGTATAACAGCCTTGACCTGAACAAATTCAGTAAGAAGCATTCCTTTCTAACCTTCTTTAATTCAGCTGAATAGCATCATCTCTATATGTGTTTGTTTCTCGTTTAACAAAAACATGCCTCTTTAATATGAAAATTGTCGCTCCTGCACCATTTCTTTGTTGTTGTATGATTTGATACTGGTAATAGTATTTTGTTGTCCCTTAAAATAGATACAGGAACAAAAGAATTCATACAGCTCTCAGTTGTCGTCCTGAGAGGAAGAAATCAAAGACATTTTTCAACGCAGCGGTCGATGTATCTCAGAAGCTGCTGGACCATTTTACATTTACATATCATTTTTGAATCTCTGAATGTTACTGACAATATTTATTGTCCTGTACAACACGTTAATATCTGGTTTTGCTTTTAGAAGCAGAGATCTCTCAAAACTTGGAATCTTTAAAGGGGAAATATCATGAAAAAAATCACTTTTTCAGTGCTTGTGCACATACATTTGGGTATCTGGAGTGCCTACCAACCCACAAACTGTGACAGTTGTTGTTTTGTTACCTGCCTATGTCATATGCAGCCTTATTAGAATATATCACCCACAGCTTGAGAACTACCTTTGCAAAGGTGCACCATATTTTCAGAGCAGACTGGGCTTTTTCAGGAGGGGGTCTTAAAGAGACAGGCGCTAAAACGGAGCATTTCAGACAGAGGGTGAATACAGGTACAGTATATTCAGACAGAATATTATCTATACATTACAGTATTTTCCTTCTCAATATGAGGAAAATAACTTGTTTTTTGAGCATTAAAGCATGTAAACATGTTCTAGTAGAAATCCAAAATACAAGTATGAACCTGAACATGAGCATGATACATTATATATGTACACTTAAATTATTCTTGCTTACATGCGCAATGATAGTAATTTCAGTTTATGAAAGCTTCAGATATTTATAAACATGGAAGCTGAATTGTTTGATTGTGTGGTTGATAGGATGATGGTTCCTGCTAAAATCAAAGCACATTTCTGATATAAGAACATCACAATATGTATAGGACAACCGCCTGATTCTCCTTTTCACTGCACACACAGGCAGCATATGCCTCTGCTGTGCAAAAATAGCAGTCCATTCAGATAAGGCTAACACATGCATGAGATGCATGTGATGGTAGAGGTGAGTGCTCACAGTCATTAATGCTTTGCATGTGATGGATAGTATTAATAAAGCGGCGGACAGCAATGTTCATCTAAGAGGAGGAAAAGAGTCACACCGTCACCATTCATCATTACAGCTAAATATTGCCACTTATTTCTGCCTAATAAGAACTGATCTTAGGTCTATGGGCTGGTGCAAAAGACCAGCGGAGCTAACAGTAAAGTATGTCCTTGTTCGGATGAGGGCAAATCCCAGAGGGTGAAGCTTAAAGATGCTCTATAGACGGGTTTCTGTGCAACGTCATCACAGAGATGTGCACGCAGCTAGGGGGCAGAAAGCACAGCATGTTTAGCGGAGCCAAGCTGCACAGCAGAGATGACAAGAAGTTGTTGTGCAGTAAACTGCACCAACTGCAGAAAAGATGGATTGAAAATGTTTAATGATCAGAGGGGATCACATGTTGCTAAAAACAGAAGATTATGGATCCAGGCCTGATGGGCAAAAGCATTCTAGTCACACAGCGCCAGCAAAGCAGCAGGTGGTCATTGTGAGCTGTCATGTAATGCTCCACAGATCGATAAAAATGAACTGATCAACAACAGGGTGATCGACCCACACTCTAAGGAAATGTTTATATACATTTAGCGACTATGCCTTAAAACTTAAAAGTGATGCAAGGCTTCGTTACGGCTCTAAATTGTTGCAACTTTACATTTTGAAGTGAAGACGTCTGGCAGTCCGCGGTCACAACAACAAGCGGCCACGGACATTTTCGCTGGCTAAGGTTCATTTAAATTTGAATCGGACATATCTACAATATTGTATTGATTTTTGGCATTACGTTTCTGACTGAACTGTTAGCCACCAGCAACACGCTATTTAATAGAGAGCCGTCAGAGGTCTAATGTTAATGTTCACCTGCCCAACACACAAAGAGCTGCTGTGTGACTGGTTGTACTAATAAAAAGACCAAAATCCAAGTCTCACGTTTTATATTTACGTTATACCTGTTTAGGAATCGCTAAGGAAAATGTGTCTGGAGGCAGCCATCAAGAGGGGCTCACATAACTTGAACGCCGACCGGAGTGTCAACCAAACAGACCCTGGTCCTCCAAGTCAAATCACACCCATTTCATAACAGGTGATAATAATAATCAAATCTCATACCAATACGTCATAGGATAATGGTATGTGGTGGTCGGACTCTGCAGGAGTCTATAGTCAACAAGAATGTACAAACAATGCAAAATGTACGTTGATTACAACTAGGTGCCAAAGCGGTTTTGCCCCCTGAATGTCCACGCACCCAGTAATGTTTGTATACAAGAAACCCGTCTATAACAAAGATGACACATTACAAGCTCTGCTAGTGGTTTGAAATGGTATAGAGAGGGGAAGTCCCGCCCTTCCGGTGGACCACCTTGGGACCTTATTTCGGAAAAAATATGAACAGTGGTCAACGGCGAGGGACAAATATTTTTTTTAAATAAGGTCCCATGGCGGTCCACCGGAAGGGGCGGGACTTCGCCTCTCCATACACTTCCTGTCTCCTAAGAGGGCGTGGTTATGCTGTGTTTCCACCCCCCCTTAGATATTTAACAGCCATATTTAGCATTACGAAAATGAGTTCGCTAGGGCGTTCGCCAACGTTAGTTGCCAGAACTTGTGAAAATGTGTTGCGGAGACAGAGAAAGGTCTCGAACTAAGTTAATTTTCTCCTGATTTGTACATCAGAAAAATGCCATTTTAGTGTCAGAATGTTCAGAAGATGTGACCTGTAAAATAATAGGTCCAATATTTACTTTGGTGACTATGGGGCGAAAGAATCAGTCATAATCTGTGTTCACATTCACTTCTCCCATTGAGAAGTTAATAGACTCAGACCTGCTGCTAGTCTCCTAAAAGGGCGCGTTAGTATCAAAACCCACGTGACACAGATAAAGGAAACTGACTCTCAGTGCGCCGTCTCCTCTCTGAACTGTCTCTGGCTTAACTCACAGTCACAGCCAGCATCACTGGAGGCTACTATGAGCCTGTGGCAGCAGAAAACACAAAGATCGCACTGTTTGCGTGTATGAAATGGATTTAACACACACACATGATCACAGGGTCTGTGTGCAGCTGATTTATGAAAAGACAAAAATAACATTTAGAAAAATGTGGTGTGATTTGCAGCAATCTGATTTACTACCAAAATAAAGACGTTGAAACACAAAAACACATTTTTCCATTAGTATTTTAATTCTAAAATCATCAGTTAGTAATCTAACAAAATATAATGTCACCCTCCCTGTGGGTCCCTCCAGTTTCATTTCTGTGCATATGAATAAAGCTGGGGTTAGCATTACTTACTATGGCTGATCTACAGTACCTCACACTGTTGAGGGACGCTTGAGCTTAACAACATGCAGGTTCAAAGTCATTATGTGAGGCTGCAGGGCTTTACATGATGCCCAAGAGAGGCTCGTTCAGGTCGTTGGCATCGATATCATTCACACGTTACTATACTGCCCTCCGGAGGACACACACTGTAAGGCAACAGGACTTGACAAGGTCTCTGTCAACAGAGCAGGGACAGCAGCACAGAGGACGCATTACATCACTGAACCACTGAAAGTTCTCATCGGACAATAACTGGCACGCAACATGTCAAAAAAAAAAATCACAGACTGGAACCATTAACATTGTAAATTCAAAACACATTATTCACTTTTAGGACATGATACAGTATTCAGCAGGTTATTCAGCACGAGTCCAGGGATTTTAATAAAGTGCCTCATAAAACGGAGTAGCATCCTGAGTCAAGGTCTGACACGCTTTCAGCTAAACGAAACGTTACGGATGGAAACGTACATGTACCAGCAGTCCTCTACAGGCATCTCTACTCAAACTTTTAAGAGATCAAGTGGTCATACAGGATATCAATGGGACTGGAAAGAGAGACCTTCACCAGTCTGCTCTCTCTGCTTCACAGTTTCCCCACAAACTCCCTCCTTACTTAAAAACACGAGACAAACTTGGTCCTCTTCTCCAAAAAGATTGGAGAGTGAAACGATGACGGAGGAATGAAGTAAAAGAGAATCGGGTCAGAGTTAAAGACATTTTAACCTGCTCGCTTAGTAGTTGATTTCCACTTATAAAACTAAATTAATTTAGTGAAGAAAAAGCAAAAAAAAAAAAAAAAGAAAAGCTGTTAAATTCAGGGTGCATCACATTTGGTCACCGCTGTTGGGAATGGTTACTATGTTAATAACATAACAGTTTGTTAAGTCACGTTTTAGTAATGGCTTCTGGGTAATAGTATAGATTGGAAAGAATGGCACTGATGACAAGGCTACACTGTGTTTGTTTGCATTTTAGTATTTCTGCTACATCACAAACTCTGTCCTGACCTAATATGACACCAATGACGTGTTGCAATGTGTGGAAACACATTCCTGGCACTAACTTTTTAAGCCACACTGGTGTGTGAGCTCTGAAGGCGCTGGACGCCACTGGTGAACTGGGCTTTAAGTATTGCTGAAATTAACACATAAATCACAAAATCTGATCTGGAATTAGTTAGTCATCATTTAGTTTGTCTGTCAACGTGACAGATGAATTGTTCCTTAACTCAAGAATTAACACTTAATCACAATACGTCTCACGTAACTAATCCCACCTGAAATTACACTGGACGACTACATTAAACATCTGCTAGAGCCAATACTAATCTGCTCTCTAAATGTGGCAGCTCATTCTAAAAACTCCATTTGAAGCACCTGTACATTTATCATGTTCTTCTAGAAGTTGGTGCTCTTAATAATCAAAATCCTAACTAGCCGCGAGATAGAGGTAGAGCAAAAGGAGAAGGAAAACATGCAAAAGCCCATAATAAACTGTACATGACTCCCCTTCTTCCTTTCTAAATGCTAAGAGTAGAGCGGTGACAGGGTGCTGTGTGGCAGTGTCGGTGACGGGGGGGGGTGAAAAGCGGCTGGCCACGGAGCGTGCTCAGGAGATGATGACAATGCCGAAGTTCTTCTTGAGCTGCTCGAGGAAGATGAAGGTGAGCACCGTGTGAGGAATCAAGCGGATCCCTGCGGGGACGAGACCCTGCAACAAAAATTGGCGGTATTTTACTATTTGTAGTTTTCTCCCATTGCACCTATCAATTTAAAGCTGCTGTGCTGAATTGTACTTTATTATAAAAAACAGATAAAAAAGCAGGTAATTTATCGCACTTGACATGCAGCCAGCATGCTTTTAATTTTTGTAAAAATTAAGTTCAACTTTTGCTTTCAAAAATCATATTGAAGTGATTTGACGGATTTATTTATGTGGACGTCCAATCAGTGTTGATGGTAAATGTAGTCAATTGAAGCAATAAATTCCTCAGTGTGTGCTATATTAACCGAGAAGGCTGAGTTACTTCACTACATTTATTTGACAATATTAGTTAGGCTACTACAGTAGTTGCTTTGCAGATTCAGATTCTTAAGATACAAAATATAAATAAACTACAATGTAGCCTATTAAGTATATAAAGTAGTTAAAATGTGCTCCACCTTTACCAGCTGCAACACTAATGTAATGAACACATTAATGCATCAATAATTATAATCCGATGATATACACTGATCAGCCATAACAATTAAGACCACTGACAGGTGAAGTGAATAACATTGATTATCTCGTTACAATGGCACCTGGCAGTGGGGGGGGATATATTAGACAGCTAGTGAACATTTTGAACCTCGAACTTTGTGTTGGAAGCAGAAAAAATGGGCAAGCGTAAGGATGTGAGACACTTTGACAAGGGCCAAATAGTGCTGGCTAGACGACTGGGTCAGAGCATCTCCAAAACTGCAGCTCTTGTGGGATGTTCCCGGTCTGCAGTGGTCAGGACCTACCAAAAGTGGTCCAAGAAAGGAAAACCGGTGAACCGGTGACAGGGTCAGACCCGAGGCTCATTGATGCACGTGGGGAGCGAAGGCTGGCCCGTGTTGTCCGATCCAATAGAAGAGCTACTGGAGCTCAAATTGCTGAAAAAGTTACACACAGTGCATCGCAGTTTGTTGCGTATGGGGCTCCGTAGCCGCAGACCGGTGAGGGTTCCCATGCTGTCCTAATGTTATGGCTGATCGGTGTATACACATATTATTATGAAATGGACCATCCTGCATAATGAGTACTTTTACTTTTGGTACTTTAAGTATCTATTTGATGATAATACTTTTGTACTTTTACTTAAGTAAGATTTTGCAGGACTTTTACTTGTAAGAGTATTTTTACACTGTGGTAAACATCCAAACTTGACAATTACAGGTACATTTTTTAAGCTGCTCAAAGTGTCGACTGGCTGCTACAGTACATAGCCTGCAAAAGAAGAGACGTGTCCATGCTTGGGGATAAGAGGGAGACAATAGCTATATCAGATGATTACGATATGCCTGTTTGAGCACAATTCAATTCTATAGGATTTATTTGTAGTATTCTAATAACATGTTTTGCCCTTGGTATTTTAACCTCTGATTAAAAGTGGCACTAAATAACCACAGTGGTGTTAATGTATAATATGTAGGACTGTTTTTTTACCTTATAAAATGCCAGAGGACCAAGCTTGGCAGTTTCTCGTATGCAATGCGTCACCCCCTAAAGAGAGAGAGACACTCTGGATTAGACTGAACACTGAGGAATGAAGAAGATGGACAAACAGAAACAGAGGAACGAAACTATTAAGAGGAGACGATGAAGAGGGATCCACTCACTGTGTACTCTCCCTTTGAGCTCATCAGCCTCGTCTTTAGCACATCCAGAGGTTGACACAAGAATGTAGCACAGCCTCCCTGCAGAGGAAACACATCATCAGTTCACTGAAGAGCCCTGCAAACGTCACGCTGACTCAATCCGGCTTTCAGGGCGCACAAATAAAAACCTGATACTCACAGCGATGAAGCTGGAGAGAAAGTGTGTGAATATGTTATCTCCCATCATGCCTGTTCCCAGCACGAGCTGCTTGGCCTGGTCGTAGCACGCCAACTAAAGGTGGGAAAAATAAGAGAGAAAAAAAGGTCGGTTTGATGATCAATCTAATCTGTGCCGATGTTTCTCTCCACTGCCTGAAACCTCGCCTCTCACTGTCAACAAAGCTCACAGAAAGTAAAGCAAACGACTGGCCTCACATTACACTCAAAAACCCACAATCCTTCGCCTTCACTCCGGTGGGCTACTTCCAGGGTCTGAGAAGTGAAGCTAATGCGGAAGTGCCTTAAACTTGCATTCTTTCTAACAGCCAGCAGGGGGCGACTCCTCTGGTTGCAAAAAGAAGTCTGATTGTATAGAAGTCTATGAGAAAATGAGCCTACTTCTCACTTGATTTATTACCTCAGTAAACATTGTAAAGATGAGTTTATGGTCTCAATCACTAGTTGAAGTAGCTGAAGTCTTCTTCAATACAGCATAATGTTCATTTAGTAAATTATGGTCCCATTTAGAGTCAAATACACCATAAAGCAGGGGATGCTTTAGGGCGTGGCTACCTTGTGATTGACAGGTCACTACCACGGCGTTGTCTGGTTTGGGTGTTGTACGTATTTTTGTCTTACAACTTTAACCCTTTCACAGTGTGTTTTCAGTTCACGAAAGATTGAAGTTAACTATAACCTTTTTGGTCTCCTAAAAATGTCTTATTCAGAGTTCAGTTGTACTTAACTCCACCCTCTTGTGTCCATTCAGGTTGCAAAAAAACAACATAGCGACGGCCAAGTACCAAGATGGCAACGGCCAAAATGCCGAACTCAAGGCTTCAAAGCGGCAGTCCACAAACCAATGGGTGACATCATGGTGACTACGTTTCACTTCTTATATACAGTCTATGCTTCACTCATAGCTTTTGGAAGCCACCAAAATCTTGTGCATATTGGGGTCACAGGCTGGAATGAGATCATTTTAAGTACATCAAGTGGGTTGGCCTTTATATGGTTCACAAATAGATGTAAGATCAATCATATTAACCTGTCAATTTTAAATCACTTTTTGTAAATGTCTTACTTTGGCGCCCCCCAGTGGTTTATACCAGAAAAACTAATAAAAAAAAACAAATGAGACGGACAGAAATTGTCTAATTTTTCTAGAACTACCCCGAGGATCTTGGGTATTACGCAGGTCAGAAATATTTTGACGGGCAGCTGCATGTCCTGGCATTTGAAGAAGTAGGGGTGGATCTAGGGGGGGGTGCCCCCCGTAATATTAAGCATGGACCCTCCGCTGGCACGCCTAACCGTGGCAAATATTTCCGTACATTTTTCACCCCACATTTATCCTCAGAGAGGGGAAATTGTAATTATTCATAGCAGTGATAAAATGTACGTTAGCACTGATTGACTATTATTGTGTTTATTGTTATAGGTGTATTGTTACCTATGGCGGTGGTAAATGGATGGCATTTATATAGTGCTTTTCTAGTCTTAGCGACTACTTAAAGTGCTTTTACAACACAAGTCAGCGTTCACACACACACATTTATACACTGGTGGCAAAGGCTGCCATACAAGGTGTATCCTGTTCTTCAGCAGCGGTAAACATTCACATGCACACTCAGCAATTTGGGGTTCAGGATCTTGCCCAAGGACACATCCACATGTAGGCTGCAGAAGCAGATGAGACTAAGTGGAATCATGGGAGACTCTTTAAAGATAATGAGTGGAAATGCTGTTATACGTTTAGCTGCAGGCAGCCTTCAACAATCTACTTATACTGTAGTATACTTAGAGCATGCCCATTGTTGTGCTAATTCTATACACTACTCTACATTTAATCCATATAAATGCATTTTTGGACTATTTGAATGTGAACAGTTGTATCGGTGCTACAGTCTGAAGCAAACGTCCTCTGGATATGCTTGCCGACACAGTTAAGTGAGGCTGAGGTTATATGCATTAATGTATAATTTATTACGCATTGTTTAAATGGAACCATCAGAAGAAGCAGCGTATTCATCTAGGAAATCGATTCAGCATTGATGAATTAATGTACCTTTAATTTAACTCAATTTTATTCCATTATATTATTAAAAAGGGCTTACAGATGGATTCAGAATTTGACATGCCATTCAACAAATATCTTCTTAATGTATTGAAGAGAAAAAACTGATCTAAATTGTGATTGTGTTAGCCCAGGTGGATTAAAGTACATTACTGGCTTAAGAATCCCTGGGGTGTCTTCACCTTAAGACATTTAAAAGGATGTTTTAAAAGTTACACATTCTCTATCTGTGACTTGCCTGTCCCACAGTGACCACCGCTCCTCTGCTGGAGGCCATGGTGGCTCCTGAGTACAGTCTCCTCACGCCCTCTGTGGGACAGCACACAGGTCAGAGGTCAGACATTAGGCCACTGTGTGCTTTACATGAACACACACACACTATCTTGCTTGGGCTTTACCTTCTCTGAAGACTCTGAAGAGCCCGTCGATGGCGTGCTTGTAGCTTAAAGAAAAAACGTTCAGGGTTAAATACAATAAGAGCTTTAGAACGTCTAAACTGAACATTTTTAACTACAGTGAGTTACAACACTCACTTTCTCCTCAGTTCTGGTGGTAGTTTCATGTCATTCTGCATCCTAGAAGCAAGAAAAGATTTGGTTTGCTTGTTTAGAATAATTCAAATTCTTTACATATATTAATGAGAATTTGAATTGTCATGGTTACCTGACATTCACCAAGTCTGCCGGCGTGCCAACAAATCCACCAGTGAAACCTGTTGGTAGAGAAATCTTGTTGGCATACAATCTTGTATGGGTGACACTGCATATGTGTGTGTGTGTGTGTGTGTGTGTGTGTGTTCCCACCTCCGAAGGCTCCCAGCAGGATCTTCTGGTAAAAGGGCATGGGGACCTGGCTTGTGGTGCCCATCATGTCCCTCACGGTTTCATAGATGGCAAATCTGGTGAGGGAATAGGACATCTGAGAGGTGAGGAGAGGAGAGGAGAGGAGAGGAGAGGAGAGGAGAGGAGAGGAGAGCAGAGGAGAGGAGAATGAGTGTCCTATTACTTTCCTCACTATTTAACATTTTCTTTTTCCAATCACTAGAAGGAGCCTTTGGTAACACAACCAATCTAACCTAAACAAGGGCCCAATTCCAAACCACCCCCTACATCCTCTTCCTACCTACTTCCACTCCGTTTGCGGGTACATGTGGAGGGTCCGCCATATTTAGTGCCATCCCAAACCAATCACTAGGGAGTGGAAGTGGGTTATAAAACCCTCCAACAGCGAGCCTGCATCGATGCCGACTTAACCAGCGGCCCTTACTGACGATGTTCAACGCCGTTTTGTGTTTGTCATGGAACACGCTCCAATGTAAGTTCCGTGCGACTATCGGTTCAAACATTTACTCTTAAACTGCTCAAACTAAAATAGACATTTAAGTTATTCTACTATATTGTCATACAGACTTTAACAACTTAAAGTAAATACATTGTACTTAGGATCAAATGTCTAGTCTAGAAAACGGTAGACATGTTCATTTGATTGTTAAGTGTTATATATACATAAATACAAGATGTATATAAATTATAATTTTTTACCCCTATCAGCAGCTATAACCCCATAATTTATTATATCTTCAACTGTGCAATACAGACTTAACAGTACAATAATTTAGTGCAATAATCTGGTTTATTTATACAGAACATTTAAACTATACTCTTATTTATATATACTACTCTTGCATTTTTACACACTTAATCATAGATTCTATTTTTCAGCATTATTATTTGCATTGTTGTTATACATATTTCTTATTTATATTTTCTTATGATTTCTCTATGTTTTATATTTCTGTTCTAGATTGGGAGCTAAACGAAACTCAATTCCCCCCCAGGGATCAATAAAGTATTTCTGATTCTGATATTTATTTCTTTGCCGGAGAGACGGAAGTTCGTCCAAAGTGGCCGCTGTATTGATACCCTACACCTTAAAGATGTTGCTTCACTGAGCTGTGAGTGTGACTCCAAATGGAGCCAGGGTTTTAGGAGAGTTTTGATTAGTGATGTTACGTGCTGTGCAGAGGCTTCAGAGCCTGTGTTGAGTAATCCAGGAAGCATTTTGTGAAGCACGTATCAAAGCTTGTATCGTCTTAGACCAATGACGTAATTGAAGACGCCCGAAGCCGAAACACAGAGAAATCATTGTTCCTGAATAAAAACGAGTCTCTCCTCTATCATTTTCCTACAGTTTCATAAGCACGTTTACTTCCCTCTGCCTGGTTAAACCACTGCCTCACATCTGTAATATATCTGCCTGTTTTACACTCTTTGACCAATAGGTGGTGCACATGAAGCCCAGATGAAGCCTCGTGAAATGAACCCCTTTGCGAACCAATTTGCTGGAGAGCTTCAATGCTTCATGAAGCTTCACCTCGTCATCACTAGTTTTGATCATTTAAAAAGTCTTTGGCCAGAAACTAATCAGGATGCACCGTTTACAGGATAAAAACTCATCCTACTCTTCTTCATCATCCAGTTGCTGTGTGACTCAAACTTTTCTTTCTCCCTCCAATCACATTGAATCTCCTACAACATTTAGAGAACACACTGCTATCCTCCTATGCTTTATAACACTAACCCAGTGATCTATTGATAGTATCCTGCAGCCACAAACCAACATTTTGGTCATGTGCTAATAGTAAGTCAGAATTGCCCCACGACATGTTTTAAGCAAGCCCCCAGGAAGTGCGCTGGTCGTCGATCCGGACTTTCGTAACGGCAGTCACAAGATGCATTGGGCCCAAAAAGACTTTTTCCCATAGACTTACATTGGGAAAGAGACGTCTGTAACTCAGCGGATAATTTTTTTTAAGGTGAATCAACTTCCAAGTACGAACACCTAAAGAGATTTAAAAAATGTAGTTTTTAAAGTGGTAAAACACACTAATAGCTGAATCCAGAGTTATTTCCCTTCCTCCGTTCATGTGAGCGACACCCAGACCGAGGCTGAAGCGCAAGCCATGACGACGGCTTGACGTTGGGACCCCGTGACCAACTCATGTGACCGAGCGGACGCTACTCCACCAATCATCTCGGACGCTACTCCGCCAAGATCCGGGTACTTTTCTAGACGGAAGTCGAGCCATTTAGGCTTCATGCGCCACTGAGCAACGCTCATAGGAATAAACGGGGCCCCGCCTCCAACGCTGTATCCAGTTCTTTTAATACATCCATGGTTTTAAGAGCTCGATCATCTATTCCATCATGTCTGCTGAAAGGTATATACGGCGTATATGGACTCACCGGTGGCTAGGAAGACGTGTGTGACTTGTCCATTTTGCAGAGAGAATTGGAGGTAAGCTAACTACGTTTTACTATATCTATTGTACATTGTTATCTTGATAGCTACGCTCTCATTGTAAGAAAAGCAGAAATAAGTCACTGACGTTGGGGAATCAGCTCGAGGCTCTGCTTCAACTGTGCAAGAGCCTGTGGACGGCCGACCAAAATTCACCCGATTGTCTGACGGCCAGTCGGGAGGAGTTAATCGGTCCTCGGCCCTCCACACTGCACGGCAAACGTTGCCCGATGAAGCTGAAATTCGGTCCAAATCTAAAATGAGTCGTCCGGCTCAAAATTCGGGCCAGAAACGGGCTACAATCGTACAGTGTATGCCCAGCTTTACAGAAAAGTTACCCAAACACCTGTTCTAATGTGGTCCGTCCTTCTCTCTCTTCCTCTGACTAAAAACACGCTGAAGTTGGCGAACACATTATGTTTTACTCAAACTTAATTTCAGTTAGAGAAATAACTGAGACGAATGCACCCCTTTCTTTTAAGAAGTACATCGAAGAAAGCAAAGTGGTGGAATAAATTAAATCCATTCAGAAAGCCTTTTATTAATGCTTGCACACATTTTAATTTCCAACATATCTCATCTTGTGTTGTATGCATTAAGTTT
>CAKAKR010061029.1:0-32627 GCA_916700685.1 Adelosebastes latens | reverse complement strand
CTGTGAGTGTGACTCCAAATGGAGCCAAGGTTTTAGGAGAGTTTTGATTAGTGATGTTACGTGCTGTGCAGAGGCTTCAGAGCCTGTGTTGAATAATCCAGGAAGCATTTTGTGAAGCACGTATCAAGGCTTGTATCGTCTTAGACCAATGACGTAATTGAAGACGCCCGAAGCCGAAACACAGTTGAGAAATCATTGTTCCTGAATAAAAACGAGTCTCCCCTCTATCATTTTCGGTCCAACTGAGACGAATGCACCCCTTTCTTTTAAGAAGTACCTCGAAGAAAGCAAAGTGGTGGAAAAAAATTAAATCCATTCAGAAAGCCTTTTATTAATGCTTGCACACATTTTAATTTCCAACATATCTCATCTTGTGTTGTATGCATTAAGTTTGTCATAATAATAATAATTATTATTATTATTTTAAAAAGATTGGACAACTATTAACATTAATACGGTCAAACTGAAACGAAAAAAAGTGACAAGCTGTTTCTTATAGTGCTGATGAAACCCTCCAAACTACACATTTGAGTCGTAATTGTGTTTGCTCTTAACCTACCTTTAGCCCTTTTTAGTATTATTGTCTATTTCAGTATGTTTTTATCGATATCTTTATGACTTTTTATTGCTACCATCTTGGCCAGTCTCTCTTGCGAAAGAGGTTTCCACCCTCAGTGGGACTTACCTGGTTAGATACAGGTTAAAAGAGAGAGAAATGACTACTGAACTCAACAACATACACAGGCTCAAGGCATTTGTCTTAGGCATGCACACAGACACACACATACCTGTCTACAAAGGGAGGCAGAGAGGCCACTGTAAAGAGCCAGCACGCCATCGCTCTTCACCACATGAACGGCCATCCCCATCATCCTCTTCTTCACCTCCTGCTGTGTCTGCAGGTGTACCTGGAAAGACAGTCACGTATTAGCGTTAGGTTAGGCACCGTAGTAACATAGTAAAGAAAATATTTGACAGAACACAGACACAACAACGTCAGCAACTTTTTCTTGTGGGGTAACTTATTGACACCAGTTCACATATTTGGGCAACTAAATGTGTCAAAGGGTTACATGTGTCAAAGTTGGGAGACTTGTGAGAGACATGAAAAAAAACAAAAAAGCAATGGCCAAAATCTAGTCAGAAGAGGGCGAGATATCCCGACTCAATATCCACAATCAGAGACTTTGAGGCACGTTCCCGCAAAGCCCGCAAGGGTTTAGGGCTATCCCACTGTAAAACCATCAAGTGCTTGAGGGCTCTCTCGCAGACTGTTTGAGCCCTTTATGCACATTTTCTGCATTCCTGCAGACTTTGCTTGAGGGAATTACCCACTTTTCATATATCTGTGACATTAAACACAGGGTTACCAGGGGAAGCCTGGAGACGTTAAGAAAAAGGTAAACAAAGCTTAGTCTTTAGTATGGGTCGCACTCAAAACACACTGGATCCTACACTTCCCGTAATGCAACTCAAGACCATGTTTACTGTAATTAGATCCTTGCCGTCTGGTAAACACACGTGTCTTTCAAACTTCGCACGTCCAGTTTGTAATGCAGGCTTTCAGTTAAATAGATCTGGTCCCTGATGACATCACTATGACATCATCAGGGTTATTTTCTCAGGTTTGAAAAAGCTTCTCCAGAGTCACAGAGGACATCATGCAACTGAGTAAAGAGGAGGAAGAGAGCAATGTGTAACACGGGCGGTTATAAGCCAATACACAAGATTTCTAAATGTCTTAACCACGGTGTGCGTGTGTGTGTGTGTGTGTGTGTGTGTGTGTGTTTGCTGTCCTTGTCAGAGGTCGTCAGCAGCTCCACATCGTGGCCTTTGCCCTCTGATCTAATCATTATTTGATTTGGAAGGCCTTCAAACACAATGCTTGAATGCGTACTGTCTCATCAGAAGCCTTTATCAAATTTACATAAACTTTACCCTCATTTGTAGAGTCATAGGTCATTAGATATGTGAAGATACAAATATTTGAGTGTCAAACCTAGCTTAAAGTGATGCCTCGGTGGACTAGACAATTATGAACTTCATATTTTTCTGTCAAAATTTCTGCCATTTAATTATATACACAGTCACCACCATCATCACACATTACTTCTAAAAGACTAAATTAATCTAGGGACGTGCTAGCAGCTCGGCTAAATGCTAATGTCAGCATGCTAACATGCTCACAATAACAATGCTGACATACGTGCCATGGTAATCATGTTAGTTTAGCACGCTAACAATTACTAATTAGCACTAAAATACAAACGCTACATGAAAAGTTATTACAATTCAACCCGAGGGGGGGCGTGATGCTGACATAATTAACTGGATGGACTGAAAACTTAGACCTCATGGTGGCGCTAAAGGAAAACTCAGGGGTTCACCAAAGTCAGTAGGATTGATCCTCTGGGGGCCGTGAATGTCATTGCAAAATTTCAATCCAACGTAGTGGACCGACCAAAAGACATTTCCATCCATAGAGCCGGGGAGCTAACATGGCTAAATATCTACTAGAAAAATCATACAAACTTCTAAAACGGTCTTTCGGTTCCTTCAAATGAAACTCGTGAGCTCGTGTTTACAACATGGGAAGTCGTGTACACGATATGCTTGGCGTTCGGCTTCTAGAAGCCACAGAGGCTAACAATTTCAAAGCAAATGCATAACGACAGAGGGAAAAAAATTAGGCTGTTGGTAATGTCAACATTTTCCTCAGAAATATTAATTATGAAGAAAAACAATATACGACTAAAATTACAATGTATTAACTTATTATGCGCCGAAAAATTAACTTCCGTGGCCTCCGCAATTTCTGACAACGTCAACAAACATGTCACAACTCGTGAACTCTGAGCTTTCAGAAACTTTCCACTTACGAGGTCGTGAATACCGACACGGTAAACACGACCCCATTGGAAGGCACCGTTTGATAACAGGACACAATCGATTTTTGAGCCAGGTTTCACACTGTGGAAAAAAAAAAATCTAAATACTTTTGGGAATTTAATCTTGACGTAATGAGTGCAACTCTGCTGTAACTCTGGTATAAACTGTGATAAACACAAAGTGTTGAGCCATCAGCAAGATAATGAATACAGGAACACACACACACACTGTGGTGAAATATTACACCCAGGTGAGTTGACAAGTGTCTGGCTTAAAGATTATCTTTTCAGGTGAGGTCAAACAAGTCCTTTTGAGGACAATAGAGCAGTCTATCTGGTGGTGTAATGGATGTCTGGGTTAACACGGAACAGGAAATCAATAAAACATGACTTGGCAATCTTTACCATGTGACGCGTGTGCTGGATTAAGCCCTACTTCCCTCTTGAAAACCACATGCACGTATTCTCTCGTCTAAATTACTTTTCAGTGCTTCTAAATTTAGATGCCTTTCTGTTCAGCTCTAACAGGAATGTGATAAGTGTTCAGCATTATGAAGCCATTCACCTTTTAAGCTTTGTAAGCTGTTACTAAGTCACCATCTGCCTCACTGTCCGCTGACAGAGCAAACTTTGGGTTTTCTATGTGTGTTTTATACGCTGTGAGGATAAAACTGGTTTTAAAAGTACTTCATGAGTGAGGAAGGATCTACGGCTTGATCATCATCATCAGGAGCAGCTCAGCTTGGAGGAGGACAGTGTGCTCATAGTTTCATCAATGAATCTCTGTCGGCCGAATGAATGATTCTGAGCAAACTGGGATTAAAAATTAACAAAATCAGTTACTGAAGTTTTTTGTTTTAAACATACAAAAAGCTTTGTCTCATGTACTGTGGACCGGATCAGTTTAACCACCATTCATTTTGTACATCATTCAAGTAGTGATGGGAGACGTTGCGAGACGCAGACCAAGCTTGAGGCAAAGAGATATGGGTGCAATTTACAGCAGCTGAAATTTGCTTAATGTTATGCAAATGTGAACTGTGAAATGTGATTGAGACAGTGCTACCTCCAGTTTGCATCACGCAATTTCTAATTTCTTGATTAGCTGTCCTTAAAATTCATGACATTATCCATTACCAACACAGTGTTCTCACAACACCTAAGTATCAACAGTTTGTACATTCACTGTGTTGCAGCTGAACTCACTGACTATCTACAGGGCTCCCACACTCATATACATAATAATAAGGGCTGTCAATCGATTAAAATATTTAACTGTGATTAATCGCATGATTGTCCATAGTTAAACGCAATTAATCGCATTTTTTATCTGTTCAAAATGTACCTTAAAGGGAGATTTGTCAAGTAATTTAATACTCTTATCAACATGGGGGTGGGCTAATATGCTTGCTTTATGCAAATGTATGTATATATTTATTATCGGAAATCAATTAACAACACAAAACAATGAGAAATATTGTCCAGAAACCCTCACAGGTACTGTATTTAGCATAAAGAAATATGCTCAAATCATAACATGACAAACTCGAGCTCAACAGGCAACAACAGCTGTCAGTGTGTCAGTGTGCTGACTTGACTATGACTTGCCCCAAACTGCATGTGATTATCACAAAGAGGGCAAGAACCCATTTTCATTCACATATCTCGAGGTCAGAGGTCAAGGGACCACTTTGAAAATGGCCATGCCAGTTTTTCCTCGTCAAAATGTTGCGCAAGTTTGGAGCGTTATTTAATTTCTTTCGCAACAAGCCATTATAACATGGTTGGTACCGATGGATTCCTCTAGTTTCATATATTGCCAGTATCTTCGCTCTAGATTTAAAACTGAGCCGCTACATCCCAAAAGAAATTAGTGGCGATAAAACTAATTTGCGTTAACGTATTATTATCGCGTTAACTTTGACAGCCCTAATAATAATTAAATTCTAGCGTGTATAAATGAGGATTTCTCAATGAGTTTTTATAGCATTCTTTCACATATTCTCAACTGTCGAGAAACGATCTCCCCTTCACCAGCTGGAGAACCTCCTCTTGAAAGCACCAGTCCCTAATAGTGGACCACGTATGGAGTCACCTAAATCCAACGCCAGTAACACTCCTCACCTGACTGCCACTTTAGCAGCTTGATTGGTGTAAAACCACATGACTGTGTACGGCGCAGTCTGTAAGTATTTGGATAGTGACACATTCTTTTGTTCTGCTGGCTCTGTTCTCCAGCACAAAGGACCTGAAGGGAAACAATGACTTTGAGGTTTGAAGTACTAATTCTCCACGCCCATTTACAAAATTCATACATGTTATTCCTGCATACTTTTAATGGTGCCAATTTGCCAAAATGTAAACAAATTGAGGCTAAAAAAAACAGGGTTCAAGTTGTTGCAGCAATTATTTTTAGTAACTTGAAGAAATCAACATTTGCAGCTCAAGCCGCACTTGTCTCAATTCCAAATCTTTTTTGTAAATGAATCTTAGATGTAAAGAAAATCCCCAGTGATGCAGATGAAAACATTTTATTTTCTATTTTAACAATTCTTTAAATTATTTTTTACCCACCCAAGTATAGAAACCATTCACCAGAGCTGGCTAGTTTGAGTCAAGGTCCAATGAATGTGCAAACATTCACTCCACTGTCATTTAAGCGGCTGACAGTTGGATTGCATGTATTATGAATAAATCAGATTATAGGAATATCCTCAAACTACTTCAGAACATCAATATTTACAAAAAGTTCTCAATGACGCCTTTATACTGCTCAGACAGGGATGTTCTTGATGGTGATATGCCCTTAAAAGATTGTAAGATTTTATTAAAACTCCAAAAAATCCACCAAGCACATCCACTCCGTCTGGGACTGGGAGAGAGTATCAAGTTTAGTGGTTTTGCAGATTAATGAAGAGTCTCACACTCACTCTAAAGTGAATGAAAAATACCTCGCAGTTTTTTGTGTTTCTTAAAGAACCCCCATCGATTGACCCAGATCATGTGCACTCAATCTGGTCCTCATAAAGGCCTTGTGACACTGGAGAAGTTGCATCACTAAACCGGTGGGAACATATTTTAGTCATTTTCGGGTCATTACGTGTTTTGTTTTTTTTGTTGGTAAACCTCACTTTTATTATATCGTGGAAAAACAAAAAGAAGAACACTGAAAATGAGAACTTAATTTGGAAATCAGTTTATATTCTGAACAGCCATGACACTGGCCTCTCTTCTTCTCTGGTTATAAAGAACATAGATAGAAACACACTTTTGTTCATTTTGCTGTATATATGATTAGACTAGATTACCAGATTCAAAGTTTAACTCCTCAGTTTTATACTAGCTAGTGTAATTGTATATGGAATTTCCAGCTAACAAGCAAGTTAGGGCAGAAATGAAGCACTCCAGAGGACAGTTTAACCGCAATGGGATGATTACTGGCCTGATCTACATAATTACACACCATGTGACTGCAGTTAGGCTCACATGCTGTTGTCTTCAATGCAATCAAAAGAGAGGTACAAGTAAAAGGAGGACGGATTTTAACATTTGGTCAAAATGTACAGTAGCCTACTACTCTGTGCAACAGTGGGTAGAAATGGAGCAAATATGATTAAAAAAAGTTTTTTTTTTCTAAAAAGGTCACTATATCCTGACAGTAGTGCATGAGACAGGTAATCTGAAAAAAAATAATGTGCCTCTGTGTCCTCTGGTGCTCCTAATGGCATCTGCAAGATTTCCCAGACCGGAGAAAACAACCAATCAGAGCTGAGCTGGAGTCTTGCCGTCTCTGAGCAGCTGTCAATCACTCGCGAACTCCGATCAAACGGTCAAACTAGGCAGCGCTGATCAAATATTAATCAATATTCTGTTACTGTAATGCCTATTTCTCGCCCCGAATGTTCTCAGAAACATCTCGTAGTGTACTGTTTAGCTGTAAAATGAGAAAGTTTGTGACCCGGCAGCCATGTTGAGATCAGTTGAGGAAATACCAAGCACCGCCCACCAGCCAGAGCACAGCCAATAGGAACGCTCTCTCTCTCTCTCTCTCTCTGAAATGACCTGTGATTGGTCAAAGTCTCCTGTCACTAAAGCCTGAAAACAGAGCCATGAGTAGATGAAGTCTAGTTTTCTCTCAGAACACTTGAATTACAATATGGTATATTATGTATATATAAGGTTATTATGGAATTTTTGCCCAATGATGCCAAAAACTTTATGCCTACTGAAGCTTTAAACTAAATTTACAAAACTACAACTTCTATACTGCTATACATACTATTATATTACATAAACATGAATAACTATTTCTCATATAAAGAAAAAAACTCTAAAACTTAGACAATAGGGGTGTTTGAACTGATATCAATAAAAGGGTTCGGTAGACATACGTAATGCAGAACCACAGTAAAAATAGAAAGAAACAAGAATAAAGAATAAATGCTGAAAGGTTATTATGGAAATTTTTTCTCAACGATGCCAAAAATATTCTGCCTATACTGCAGGTTTAACATTATATTTAACTCAATAAAACATGACTATGTAAAATAAAACTTATTTTTCTGTGTACTTTTAAGTGCACAATTATTATATATTTTTTTCTACATCATTGGCATTAGTTATTAATGTCAGTGGTGGGGCTGACCAGATTTAACCTGTGCCCTATATTATGCCCAGCCTTGCACACATCCTGATAGACATTACAGTGATGCCACAGTAGACATGTGATACCACAGAGTATATGGCATGCCCCACTACACTATAAGCTCTCTGCAGCTACTGCACACACACACACACACACACACACATATATAACCCAGCAATGTGATGACGAGGACTACTGCTGGAAAGAGCTGTCGCCTGTTCAGGCCTGCTTTCTACCTCTCTCTCCACACACACCGCGGAGGGTTACACACACACTAAGGGCAGCTCACCTTGAGCAGGTCCAGAGGATGCGTGCAGCAGGCGGCTCCGCAGGACGCCAGCCCACCGAAATACCACCGCGACATGCGTTTCTCGGTCATGGCTCCGGTGCAACAGCTGCAGCGGTGACTTCACCTTCTTCCAGTCCGCCTTTGACACGCTGTCAGCCCGGCGGCTCTGCTCTGTCGGCTTCCCGGCGGCCTGCAGGACACAACTTGTGGTCTACTAGTGTGGACGCGGATAACTCTCGTTAATCTTCAATCATTGCGATAAGAGACTCTGACTGCGCCGCGGACCGGGGGGACTTTGGGCTCCAGCTGCATCGTGCACACTCACGCCACATAACGTACGTGCGTGTATGCATGTAAAAAGAGACAGCCACGATGTGGCAGCAGGAAGCGGCTGTACACGCACACAGCAGAGGAGAAGAGAGCAGCCAATGGTCACCGTGGATGGAGGAGCTGCCTACTACACACCCCGAGCTGCTCCACGGATCCAAAGGTCGACAGCAGCAGCGGGGGTTTGGGAATGCTACTAAAGACCCCGAACAGGACAAGCACAGTAGCAACTCACTCACACACACACAGCAGACAGATTCACCACTAGTGATGTGTCGGTAGCGAACGAGTCGGTTCAAAGAGCCGACTCTTTTAAGTGAACGATAAGAGCCGGCTCCCGTCTGAGAGCCGTCTTTTCTTTTTTTTTTTTTTTTTTTTTTTTTTATTAATTCCAGGCAGTATGATAGGATGATCTTCTCCGCATCACGGGCACTTCATGCACTGATGGTACGTGTCCACAGGGGCGTTTTTTTTATCGCGAGGGGACTAGGGATGTCACAAGAACCGATACTTCGGTACCAAAATTAAAAAAATGTGACGGTACTTGTTTTCTTCGGTACCGTAACAGCACGGAAAACAACAACAACACGAGACGTGAAAGATGGCAGCTGCTGCAGCGCTACCTCCGCCTCAACTCGTTGAGAAAACAAATAGCAAGAGTCGGGTATGGAAGTACTTTGTGTTCGAGGCGGATTTACAAGGAGTAATAATAGATTATCAAAAACCAGTATGCGGTGCAGTAACGGTGCCGTCGTACTTTTCTTTCCAAAGGAGGAAATACTTCCAATTTAGCCAAGCACCACAAAGACAGACATCCAGACAATATTGTTTGTTTTAAATAGGCTACATGCCACTGTTCTGTTTTGCAATGTTAATAGACATTTCTTTTTATTTATTACTTAAAGGCTACATGCCTCTGTTTTTTGTAATGTTCAAATGTTTTAATAAAGGAGTGCGTGTTGAATTACATGGGATTTATTGTTTTTTTTACCGTGGTATCAAATTGGTATTGAGAATCGTGTAAATTTACTGGTATTGGTATCAACTACTAGATTTCTGGTATCGTGACATCCCTAGAGGGGACGCGACGCTTCCCAACATCGGACGCTTGGTGGGCTGTCACTAGAAACAAGGCTGTCCCCACCTGATTGGACAAAGGCTTTCCCTCCCTCGGCTGCTGCTCCCAGCTTTCAAACCGGAACGAGTATGGAGGCTCATTTGGAAACTTTCTTCTCTTATTTCACGAAAATAGTTCACCGAAATGTGTTTCTGAAAACATTTGAGGCGAGAAATAAGCCACGCAGTTGCTGAATCTGTCTTTATTTTGGATCAACAACGTTTATTTTAAAAGATTTTCGGGAGTTTCGAGAGGCGGCGGGTCGCGTCGGACGCCCGTGATTTGCATAAAGTAGACTAGCCCTCAACTTTATGCAAGTGAGGAGCGAGCGTTCTGACGCTCCGTTTCTCGAATCGCGCCGCCACGCTACCAGAATGCATTGCACGGCTGCTTACATAGACAATGAATGGGGAGCGTGGAAAGCACGGAGCCTGTGGACATGACCATGACTGTGACTGAATGTTGTGTTATTGACATCCGTGCGACCAATCAGGTGATGACAGACAAGGATCATACCATCAAGCAGGGAGGGGCGGGGCCGCGTGGCGTGTTGACGGTCTACAGGTACAGAGCAGGAGGGAGAGGAGGAGAGAAAGAGAGAGGATTGTGGTGCGCGAATAGCAGACAAGATGAGTGACAGTCGGAAACGAAGCAGCATGTAAAATTATGGTATTCTGGAAATTATAAGGTTTAGTATAATTATATTGAATAATTTAAGTGATAGATGTGCACACATACTAATCATAGGTCAAAACAGCTAAAGCTAAATTTGGCTGAATTATAAAAAGGCAGAAGTGGTAAAATGAAGAGCCGTTTTGGAGCCGAAAGAGCCGGCTCTTCTTGGTGAGCTGAGCCAAATGATCTGGCTCACTAAAAAGAGACGGATTACCCATCACTACTCTCCACCACAAGCTGTCATGCGGGTTTTAAAGCGACACGCGTTCCTCCCTGCAGCCGCAGAGAGTCCAGATAGTGTCTCTGTCTCTTTAAGAGGAAGAGTACAAGAGACCTATTTGCCTTGACGTTCACAAACCAGCAGAACTTCATCCAGTTCACCGTGAATAGATCCTTTATCACAAGGTTATTTGTAACGTGCTGTACACACACTCACAAATAAAGGGGCCTACATGCTCATTCCAGGTCATTTAACCCTCTGAGACCCACAATAGACCCGTTTTTGTCTATTTTAGGGAGGCTACAGGGGGTCTTTAGGGGGAGATAGCAGGTCAACAGTAGATGTCACATAGAAGTGGTGTACATCATGTGAAAGATGGGAACATGAAGATTAATTTGAGATGCAGCTCAGCACTGTGTGTCAAGTTGTTCTAGTTATGAATTAGAAAATAAACATAAATTAATGAATTTGAATAAATTGTAAAAGTATATAAGAGTTTAGAACATTATAAGGGAAGTATATGATGGGCATTCTCATGCTCTATTATGTCTCATAAGTTGTTGCAACAATATTTGGGTTGATATCATTTGTTACACAGATTTGGTGCTAAATTCAACCATTTTCTAACTATCGAGAATTGATAAAAAATGATCAATATTCCCTCCAAAATACCACATTAAGATATCAAAACCTTGAGGAACACCATAGAAAAAGCCATGCTGTGATTTGGGATCAAAAACTTTTGGTATTTGGAGATTTCTGCAAGAATTGCATTTTTCAGCGATTATATGGCGAGCACTTCTGTTCTAGAAACTGCTCAGAAACCCCCTTATTGTCAGTATACCTAGGAAAGCCATCCATCCTCTGAATGCTCTAGGTCTCTAGTTTGTGGCTGTTAAGTTTCATGAGGTTGTGATTATCCTAGAGGTCACCACAGGTCATTTTATACAGTGAGGTCAAGTTTAAAAAAAATGGTTTCACTACAATGAAATGGCTACTATGGGGACTAACATCATCACACATGAATACAGTTGGGCTCATTGGATCCACAAGAGTCTCAGCTTTACAGTGATACCCAATGTATGTAATTCAAAGACTGTTTAAGGACCCCAGGATGCAGAAATATTCAAGCACATCATTTTTAGAATATGAGAAAATAACACATTTATACTGCATTCAAAAAACTGCATGTGATTATCATAAAGTGGGCATGTCAAAGGGGAGACTCGTTGGTACCCATAGAACCCATTTTCACTCACATATCTTGAGGTCAGAGGTCAAGGGACCCCTTTGAAAATGACCATGCCAGTTTTTCCTCGCCACAATTTAGCCTCCTTCCCATAGCTCTAAAACCAACCCTCTGAAAGACAATAATATCGGTCGGGATCGCAGGTCTCAGAGAGTTAAAGAAAGTTAATAAAATCATTATAACACTGGTTGTTTTATTATGAGGCAGATGTCATTATGCCCCATTAACAGTGAGGTTGGTTGGTAAGAAATATGCTGTCTCACTATCTAAAAAAGGGAGGAAGAATATCACTGAAAAATGTACTTGCAGCTTTAAAATACAGGACTTAATCAGGAAAGTTACATTGTTCTTCTCCAAGAAAGAGGAACTTTTAGCATGCAGTCCTTTTGCCCTGTGCCCTTAAAAACAAGTCTAATCTGTTCTGGTGCACGGCATGAAGGCGAGACAAAGACACTGTTGAATATGTGTTCCTTTTCTTGGCTGACCGTTGGCCCCATGCTGTGTCAGTTTCTGTAATAGCCTCTCCAATAAAGTTGTCTCTTGAATCAAGTGCAGCTTTTTATTCAACACACATAACTCACAGCTAAAAAAAACAGAAGTTATACAACAGTATTGCAACACCTCAACCAAAAGCACCAGGCAGTTAAACCCTTACCTTAACCACAGGTGCCACATGCTACATTTAGAATATTTTTTTTCTATTAGTAACAACTCACGGGGCACTAAAGAGACCATTCCCATAGGGTAGATGGAAAAAAAGCAAAATAAATAAAAAAGAATAACAGTCATTATATCAAATACTGTATGACAGACATAAGAGGTTGACAAAAGCGGCAAACTGGCACAAACTGATGGCATCCATATTGGTTTCCATGTTTGCTGTTGTAAACTTAATTTGAGCATACTGTTTACCTGTAGTGTTTACATTGTCTAGTCCACTGCCTGTATATATATATAAACCATCAGTTCATGTTAGAGAGCACATCATCAGTTGCTGAGTTTTTACTGCCCCCAAGTGTATTATGTCTGCTGTCACCACTCATAGTGGGTAAATAATGGTTTGGTTTGAGTTGTTGTCCATTCAAATCATTATGTGGTTTTCAGTATGAGTGTGCAGACATCGCTGATTTCCACTAGCCGTGCACCCACAACTGACCTGCGTATAACCAGGCTCATTTATTGTTTATGATTCATTCCTCTGAGACAGGGAAGTGTGAAGAAGATGGTAGCAAACACATCTCTCTGGTAGATAATATACGTGTGATGTCTAGAAGAGGAAGAAGGGAATAATCCTGTGTTAGAATATATATACTAATATATATAGAAACAGTTGTAGTGGAATGCAAACATGTATGTTTATTGTACATAAGTGGTTATAACAAAAGACAGTCAATTCAAAAATAATAAAGGTGGAAAATGCAATGTCACACTTATGTGCATGTACTGACTAGTGTATACTGTATGATGTTATTAAGTCAAAAGTTAGATGAATCATCTCTAGACTATGTAAGACATATATAATGGTGAGAATTAGTAAACTATAAAGTCAGAGAACACAAGGTCAAAAATTAATACATTTTCAAGATCGGCAACAAATTATTTTTGTTAAAGCAGCAGTGGATAGAATTGGAGCAAATATGATTTAAAAAAAGTTATTTTTATAAAACGGTTCCTATATCCTGACAGTAGTGCGCGAGACAAATAATCTGAAAAAAAATCAGATTTCACAGACCGGAGGAAAACAACCAATCAGAGCCGGGCTGGAGCCTGACGTCTCTGAGCAGCTGTCAATCACTCACAAACTCCGATTAAATGGTCAAAGTAGGCAGCGCTGATCAAATATAAATCAATATTCTGTTACATTAATGCCTATTTCTCGCCCCGAATGTTCTCAGAAACATCTTGTAGTGTACTGTTTAGCTGTAAAATGAGAACGTTTGTGACCCAGCAGCCATGTTGAGATCAGTTGAGGAAATACCAAGCACCGCCCACCAGCCGGAGCACAGCCAATAGGAACGCTCTCTCTCTGAAATGACCTGTGATTGGTCAAAGTCTCCCAACACAAGCTAGATATTTTAAAGCCTGAAAACAGAGCCATGAGGAGGTGCAGAAGTCTAGTTATCTCTCAGAACACTTGAATTACAATATGCTGAAAGGTTATTTTGGAATTTTTGCCCAATGATGCCAAAAACTTTCTGCCTACTGAAGCTTTAAACTAAATTTACAAAACTACAACTTCTATACTGCTATACATACTATTATATTACATGAACATGAATAACTATTTCTCATATAAAGAAAAAAGCTCTAAAACTTAGACATTAGGGGTGTTTGAACTGATATCAATAAAAGGGTTCAGTAGACATACGTAATACAGAACCACAGTAAAAATAGAAAGAAACAAGAATAAAGAACTAAATAAATAAATTTGCTCAAAATCCTAAATACTCAGAAACATTCATAAAAAGTAAATAAACAAGCATCGCTCTGACGGCCCGCACATATCTTCAGTGAACACACCAGCATACACATGTACACTGGCCTTCTGTACACATACCACCCACGCACACACACACACACGCACACAAGCAGAGGCAGAGTGGAATTTGAGAAATTCAAAGTCATACACATTAGTAAACCGCTAATCATTTAAAATCCTCCCACAATTCATGTCAACTCCCACTCTGACAGAAAGCTATTAAATGATATGCAGTACACTCTATTAGAAACCCTTTGCTATTTAGTTTATCGTGTAAATTTTTCAATAAATGTAAACAACCATTTACCAAAGTGTAATGAAATCCACATTATTTAAAGAAACATGCGAGATAAAACACAATATAGGCTGAATGTCCTGTAAGAGATGGTGACCTTGTAGTTTGACCTCACATGTCCAATAAAATCATCTCATACAAAAGATTTTTCCTGTTGCTTCGCCTCCCCTGCTGCCCCTGCGTGTGGGTTGTTCTTCGCTGCTCCGCCGAAAACAGACAGCGTTCCTCCTCCTGGTGGAGAGGAACCCAGGTGGAGCAGAGACCCCCCCACCAGGAGCAGCACGCTGGCACACCAGCCCATGTACAGCGCCGGCCCCAGCTCTCTCTTTAAAGGCGCTGCAACGTTCGGATCATAGAAGTCCCTGATGACCGCATGGGCGGTCCAACAGATGGGTATCAAGTAGGCCAAGCCGGCCACGAGGAAGAGCACCGCGGCTATCCTCGCCAGCCGAGCCTTGGCGGCCTGGTTGCTGTCGCCCATGCAGTGTGTGCACTTTGCCCCCGCCACCCCAAGCATGAGGGCCAGGACGCAGACGAGCAGGGAGAGCACGGTGAGGCCCCGGGCGGCTTGGGCAGACTTGGGCAGGGCCAGGGTGGAGTCATAGGTCTTGCACTGGATCTGGCCGGTGGTCTGAGACAGGCAGTTCATCCACAGCCCCTCCCACAACACCTGGGCAATCACCAGCTCTCCACCCACGAAGGCGGACACACGCCACAGAGGAGCGGCGCACACCAACGCCCCGAACACCCCGCCCAGCACAGCCAGCACCAAGCCCAGCAGCTGGAGACCCGTCGACGCCATGGCCGCTGAAGAAAAATAGAAAAATGTCACCCTTATTTGTCTTTCTCACTCTAGGAGGTTACTGAGCACTCAGTAGATGGAAGTCAGCGCTTCCCGCGGTATATTCTCAGTCATTCAGTAAGACGTCCCGTGATTGTGAGTTGTTGAGATGAGTCCCCTTCTTCTCCTCAGTATCCTTTTCTGTTCAACGCCTGCTGTTAAGATGACAGAGTTTTCAACAAATTTACTTCACAGAAGCACATTTTAAATGAACTTGTTAAATAATTATAGATCTGAGCTAATGGCATTTAGACAGTTCATTTGTTTTTTAACTAATACAACATATAATTGTGCAACAAGTAATAATAAAAGCATTAAACTTGCTGGACCTGTTTTCTTTGGTTCAATCAATCAATTCACTCAAAGTTCCAGCTAAATATAGCTCTAAAAAAAAGTACCTTTCAATCGCTAATCACGCAACCAGACGTCCGCAGATGGCGTGTTGATGGTCCTTTGTGTGTTCCCTGGTGGTATAGTCGTGTGATGTGAGTAGTTGGTGTCTTTCTTCTGTTATGACTGGCCAGCTTGTCTCTCTGGATCTCATACACAGGGGTGTGGGAGGGCAGCAGTGTGTAATACTGCATACTAAATACACACACACACACACACACACACACACACACACACACACACACACACACACAGCTAGTTATGGAAAATATGACAGCACAAGGACACTTTGTTACAGACAATGTTGATTGCTATCATGTTTTCATTGCTTGGAGCTGGAGTGGCCATATTGAGGCAGTGGATGGAACCGAGGAGGAGGAGGAAGAGGAGGTGAAAGGTGATTGGAGCCTGATCAACACGCCCCTTGGCGTCACTTTAGGATCAGGCAACAAAACCACAATAGATTTTAGGAAAGATCTACATGGTTGGGCTTAAAACTACTATGATTGTAAAGTGAAAATGACACTGAACATTGTAAACATGGGACGCGAACGAACAGCTGATTGTAGCGTGATGCACGAGACACAAACAGCGGCCTCCTGGATGACGCTTTGTGTTTGTTGGACCCGTCCAGTTGTGGAGGAGGCAGCTGTCAATCACTCGCGAACTCTGATCTCTTTGCTCCGGCTGGTGGGCGGTGCTTGGTATTACCTCAACTGATCTCAACATGGCTGCCGGGTCACAAACTTTCTCATTTTGCAGCTAAACAGTACACTACAAGATGTTTCTGAAAATATTTGAGGTGAGAAATGGGCATTACAGTAACAGAATATTGATTTATATTTGATCAGCGCTGCCTAGTTTGACCGTTTGATCGGAGTTCGCTAGTGATTGACAGCGGCTCAGAGACGGCAAGGCTCCAGATCAGCTCTGATTGGTTGTTTTCCTTCGGTCTGAGAAATCTTGCAGATGCCATTAGGAGCACCAGAGGACACAGAGGCAAATGATTTTTTTCAGATTACCTGTCTCAAGCACTACTGTCAGGATATAGTGAACATTTTATAAAAATATTTTTCTTTTAATCATATTTGCTCCATTTCTACCAACTGCTGCTTTTAGTGAGTGTGTGGACACGCTGACAGTGTACAGGTGGGTAAATTAAAATGTTCTCTGTAGAGCCACTAGATGGCATTAGAGACAATGCCACCATTACCACAATGGCTTCAACGCCCCCTCATTCCAGGCAGCTTGGGCACAGTGTGCACATTATTTGCACATTGCTCATTGCAGAAAGAGGCGGGCTGGTAATTGTTGCCTGGTAGGATGCCTGATAGTCCTGAAGCTGGCAGCAGAGTTCAGAATCAAAGTACATTTGGCTTTAATTGCTGCAATACAGGCTGATGAGCCAAACTTGTTGAATACCATGTTTGTTTCCCCTGCCCCACCAAGTGGCCAACAAATCTGTTGATGTTTGAATCTATTCTAAGTTAATGTATTTGTCTCATTTATGCAATTTCTGTGTCCAACATAGAGGGGCGACAACTGCATTTCATTTTGCAGTCTTGTTGTGTAATGCCAATAATGATGAACCTTGAACCCTGATTATCAATGACACATTTTATTATATATATAAATTTATATATTAGTGAACTAGATCTCTGGTTTCTGTCTACAAAAAGTTGATGCAAATGAGTTATGATGCCTCCTTTAAGAGTTTGTGCCAAAGCTGAGATTAGGGTGTCACCTGCTTTAGCTTGTAAGAATCTAAACTATTTTAATAATGTTTTGAATCCCATGTCAACAGCTTTCTGAAAGTGGTAGTTTCACTTTCCTGGAAGCCACTGAGGCGGAGAGAGCAAGGGAGAGAGTTTCATTTTCCTGTAAACCACTAAGGTGGAGAGAGAGAAAGGGAGGGAGGGAGGAATAACTAGCACACAGCAGTACAGACCTACTGTGATCTGGATGAAAAGGTTCAGAAACGCAGACAGACAGATTTTGCAGTTCAAAGTCAGGTTTGATTTGTGTTTCCTGGTATTTCTTTCTCCACAACAAGATGGGTTTAATCTCAGTTGTAGGTGAGTGTCTTGTGTGTATGCAGGCCTTTTTTACACTGCTTATGTGAGCTGACCCAAAACCCAAGAGTTCAGATGAACTGTCTCTCTCTCTTTTTGTTCACAGACTGCAGCTCTCCTGTTGTCAGCGACCTGAGGATCGTCCTGCTGGGGAAGACTGGATCAGGAAAGAGTGCAACAGGGAACACCATCCTGGGACGACAAGCTTTTACCTCAGAGATTTCTCCGTCTTCTGTGACAGACACATGTGAAAAAGACACCAGCCACTTTAATGAAAGAACTGTGAGTGTGGTCGACACCCCTGGAGTCTTTGACACATTGAAAAATGAGAGCCAGTTGAAATGTGAACTAGAGAAATGTATCATGCTGTCTGACCCAGGACCCCACATATTCCTGCTAGTAATCAGTCTGGTTGCACGTTTCACTGAAGAGGAGAAGAACGCCGTCAAGTGGATCAAGGACAACTTTGGTGAGGAAGTCTCCAATTATACACTGGTGCTGTTCACGAGGGGAGATGAGCTCAACGGGAAGTCCATTGAGGAGTTTTTAGAGCAAAGTTCTGAACTCAAGGAGCTCACCAGTGGCTGTAAAGGGCACATTGTGTTTGACAACAAATGCATGGAAAACCGCACTCAGGTGGCTGATCTGTTTGAAAAGATAGACAAGATAGTGCAGTTAAATGGTAACCATTATACCAAAATCATGTACGAAGAGGCCCAGAGAAAGAAGAATTTGAAGGAACAGTGGAGCAGGTGGGGAGGCTACATGAACATTGCAGGTAATCAGTTGATTATGCTAGCAACAGCCACAACTGCCCCTGCAGCTTATGCTGCTATAATGGCAGAAGAAGCGGCAGCAGCCACAGCTGCAGTTGACGTCCCTGTAGCTGCTGCTTATGTAGCAGCAGCAGCTGCATCCATAAGACCAATTTTAATGTTCACAGGTGCAGCCATTTCTAAAGGCATCGGGAGGTGGATGAAACCTAAACCAGAGAGCTGAGTAATGTCAAGCCATGACCCTTTAAAAGGGATCTATCAAGCTCATTTTCAGGTTCATACTTGTATTTGGGGTTTCTACTAGAACATGTTTATGTGTTTTAATGTTCATAAAACACATTATTCTTCTCATATACTGTCTGTCTGAATATATCTGTATTCACCCTCTGTCTGAAACGCTCCGTTTTAGCGCCTGTCTCTTTAAGACCCCCCTCCTGAAAAAGCCCAGTCTGCTCTGATTGGTTTGCGAAAAATATATGGTGCACCTTTGCAAAGGTAGTTCTCAAGCTGTGGGCGGTATATTCTAATGAGTCTATAAGTGACACAGTAAGAGGAGCCAAATGTGAATGGCTCGTTGAATCACATGTTTTTCTTATCTAGACAGCCCACAAAAACTGACTGGGTTGTCTTATTTCACAGTTCGTGGGTTGGTAGGAACTCCAGATAGCCAAATGTATGAGTAAAAGCAATGAAAAAGTGAGTTTTTCATGATATTTCTCCTTTAAGCAAGCTTGTGAAGTCATTCCATTGATTGAATGCAAATTTATATTTGACTTATTTTTTTGCCAAAACTTTATTGCATTTCTTCATTTCATTAATGTACATTCATACATATTAATCACAGATTGCCTGCCTTGAACGATAAATGAACCTTTTTATGACAAATCCTTTAAATGTCGATGTTGTACACTCTTATCCTGAATATCATTTCGTGTGAAGGACACTATTGTCATTTTTGTCCGTTTGATTTGGAAGAATAAAATAAAACAATGTGACTAAAACTTTAAAAAGTGTCATTTGATTTTGTACCAAAAATCTGTATTACATGAAAACCCCAGTTATGAAAACAAGAATTCCCACAATATCTTCCACGGCTCCACACTGTTGCTTTTTTTAGATAAACCCAGTCAGGGTGAATTCATAAGACACAGAACCACAGTGGGTCTTATGTAAAAACAAAAATCTCGTGTGGGACAATGTAAGGTGAAAAAACATACATTTAGCAACTTCAGTTAACATGACACCGCATTTATGAACCATCAGTGTCAAGTCAAAGGTCCAGTTGATATTTAGAGAAATGACTGTTTCTTTTTATACGTATTTTTACAATTTTATTCTAGTTCAATGTCTTTGTCTCGTTTATACAACTTCTCAGTGTGTAATGCAGGGTCGGCGCCAGAGTGTTAGGGGCGGACGGGCAATCAGCTTTGACAAGGGGGGCATTTTTTTCACCTCATATAACCTTTATTAAGTGTATCTTTAACATTATCATGTTTCATGAAATAAAAGACACCAGCCACTTTAATGAAAGAACTGTGACTGTGGTCGACACCCCTGGGGTCTTTGACATATTGATTGAGGAGAGCCAGTTGAAATGTGAAATAGAGGAATGTATCATGCTGTCCGACCCAGGAGCCCACATATTCCTACTAGTAATCAGTCTGGGTGTACGGTTCACTGAAGAGGAGAAGAACGCCGTCAAGTGGATCAAGGACAACTTTGGTGAGGAAGTCTCCAATTATACACTGGTGCTGTTCACGAGGGGAGATGAGCTCAGGAGACACACTGACAGTGTACAGGTGGGTAAATTAAAAGTTTCTCTGTAGAGCCACTAGATGGCATTAGAGACAATGCCACCATTCCCACAATGGCTTCAATGCCCCCTCATTCCAGGCAGCTTAGGCACAGTGTGCACATTATTTGCATTTTGCTCATTGCAGAAAGAGGCGTGCTTGTAATTGGCTGCCTGGTAAGATGAATGATAGTCCTGAAGCTGGCAGCAGAGTTCAGAATCAAAGTACATTTGGCCTTAATTGCTGCAATACAGCAGTGATTGGAATTCCGGCTCTTTTTAGTGAGCCAGATCATTTGGTTCAGCTCACCAAGAAGAGCCGGCTGTTTCGGCTCCCAAACGGCTCTTCATTGTACCACTTCTGCCTTTTATAATTCAGCCAAATTTAGCGCTCTTTTGACCTATGATTAGTATGTATGCACATATTTCACTTAAATTATTATTCCCAAATTATTATTATTATTCAAACCTTATAAGTCCAGAATACCATAACTTTACATGCTGCTTCGTTTCCGACTGTCACTCATCTTGTCTGCTATTTGCGCACCACACTCCTCTCTCTCTTTCTCTCCTCCTCTCCCTCCTGCTCTGTACCTGTAGACCGTCAGCGCACCGCGCACCCCCGCCCCTCCCTGCTTGATGGTATGATCCTTGTCTGTCATCACCTGATTGGTCGCACGGACGTCATTAACACAACATTCAGTCACAGTCAGTGCATGGAGTGCCCATGGCGCGGAGTAGATCATCCTATCATTCTGTCTTGAATTAATAAAAAAAAAAAAAAGAAAAAAAACGGCTCTCGGACGGGAGCCGGCTCTTATCGTTCACTTACAAGAGCCGGCTCAAAAAGCCGGCTCGTTCGCGACTGACACATCACTACAATACTGGCTGATGAGCCAAACTTGTTGAATACCATGTTTGTTTCCCCTGCCCCACCAAGTGGCCAAAAAATCTGTTGATGTTTGATTCTATTCTAAGCTAATGTATTTGTCTCATTTATGCAATTTCTGTGTCCAACATAGAGGGGCGACAACTGCATTTCATTTTGCAGTCTTGTTGTGTAATGCCAATAATGATGAACCTTGAACGCTGATTATCAATGACACATTTTAGTGTATATAAATTTATATATAAGTGAACTAGATCTCTGGTTTCTGTCTACAAAAAGTTGATGCAAATGAGTTATGATGCCTCCTTTAAGAGTTTGTGCCAAAGCTGAGATTAGGGTGTCACCTGCTTTAGCTTGTAAGAATCTAAACTATTTTAATAATGTTTTGAATCCCATGTCAACAGCTTTCTGAAAGTTGTAGTTTCACTTTCCTGGAAACCACTGAGGTTGAGAGAGAAAGGGAGAGAGTTTCATTTTCCTGTAAACCACTGAGGTGGAGAGAGAAAGGGAGGGAGGGAGGAATAACTACAAACAGCAGTACAGACCTACTGTGATCTGGAAGAACAGGTTCAGAAAGGCCCAGACAGATTTTGTGGTTCAAAGTCAGGTTTGATTTGTGTTTCCTGGTATTTCTCTCTCTACAACAAGATGGATTTGACCTCAACTGAAGGTGAGTGTATGCAGGCCTTTTTACACTCCTTATGTGAGCAGACCCAAAACCCAAGAGTTCAGATTAACTGTCTCTCTGTCTTTTTGTCCGCAGACTGCAGCTCTCCTGTTGTCAGCGACCTGAGGATCGTCCTGCTGGGGAAGACTGGATCAGGAAAGAGTGCAACAGGGAACACCATCCTGGGACGACAAGCTTTTACCTCAGAGATTTCTCCGTCTTCTGTGACAGAGACATGTGAAAAAGACACCGGCCACTTTGATGAAAGAACTGTGAGTGTGGTCGACACCCCTGGGGTCTTTGACACATTGATAAAGGAGAGTCAGTTGAAAACTGAGATAGAGAAATGTATCATGCTGTCTGACCCAGGACCCCACATATTCCTGCTAGTAATCAGACTGGATGTACGGTTCACTGAAGAGGAGAAGAAGGCCGTCAAGTGGATCAAGGACAACTTTGGTGAGGAAGTCTCCAATTATACACTGGTGCTGTTCACAAGGGGAGATGAACTCAGGGGGAAGTCCATTGAGGACTGTTTAGACCAAAGTCCTGACCTCAAGGAGCTCATCAGTGGCTGTAAAGCTGGGTACGTTGTGTTTGACAACACATGCATGGAAAACCGCACTCAGGTGGCTAATCTGTTTGAAAAGATAGATAAGATAGTGCAGTTTAATGGTAACCATTATACCACAAGCATGTATGAAGAGGCCCAGAGAAAGAAGAATTTGAAGGAACAGTGGAGCAGGTGGGGAGGCTACATGAACACTGCAGGTAATAATTTGATGATGCTAGCAATAGCCACAGCTGCAGTTAACGCCCCTGTAGCTGGAGCTTCTGTAGCAGCAGCTGCATTCATAAGACCGTTGTTAATGTTCACAGGTGCAGCGATTTCTAAAGGCATCGGGGGGTGGATGAAACCTAAACCAGACAGTTGAGTTATGTCAAGCAATGACCCTTTAAGCAAACTTGTGAAGTCATTCCGTAGATTGAGCAAAAATTCATATTTGTCTTTTTCTTGGTCAAAACTCAAATGCATTTCTCCATTTCATTTATGTACATTCATACATATGTATCAAAGATTGCCTGCTTTAAACGATAAATGAACCTTTTATGACAAATCCTTTAAATGTTGATGCTGTACACTCTTATCCTGAACATAATTTTGTGTGGAGGACACTATAGGGAATGGGAATGTGATGTCACCGACAGCAAGTCGGCCATTTTTGGAGGATAAAGGGTAAGAGTGCCATCCGCTGGCTGTTCACTGCAAGTGTCCAAAGATAACACAAAACACTGCACAGTGAATAAAATTCAAAAGCCGAATTGTAGTACATATATGTATATATGTATATATGTATATATGTATACAGTAAGACACAAAGTTAGGCTAATGTTATGGATTTCATTTTAGAAGATACTGGTATATATGTAAGGGATAATGTACAGCGAGCCAGTCATTGTTGTGAAATAAACCCCAACAGGGCGATGCCGCACGCGAAGTGGAGGGGTCTCGCATCGCCCTGAAGGGGTTTATTTCACAACAATGATCCGCTAGTTGTACATTATCCCGCTTATTACACGGCTACTTACTTAAGAAATTAATAATTTGACACAAAAACGGTCCTCCAGAGTCCGACATCTGAACTGCGCCCATAGCAACGGTCTGTTATACATAGCAACGGTCTGCTATAAAGAAATAACAGACAGTAGAACGCAGTGATTGACCAATCAGAATCGAGTATTCAACAAAGCCGTGCAATAAGCAGTATTTGATTTTCAGTTAGCTTAACATCTTTGTCCGGATGATTGTGTAGATGCCATTCGGCTTGATCTGAAGGCTTGATCTGAACAGTTTGTAAATCGGCCTTACAAAGATTCACATATTTTGAACTGCTGACAGTTCACTCCAAACGCCGAAACACATCAGTGACCGTTATGGGTTGCAAGCTGTCAAGGTCCTCCTAATTCGTAAAAATCAAATTCATAAACTAACTTCAGTTTTGTAATATTTCGCCCCTTTGCCTCTGTCAGCTTCTCTTTATAAGAGTATTTGTCTTTCGCATGTACTTTATACATTTCTGACGATGAATGATTGACAGATGACAGATGAATAAACCGGTGACAGACAGTAGCTCCGTACTGTACGTTACCCTCCAAAAATGGCAGCGTGCCCCAGAATGCTTCGCTATTTCCATTCCCTATACAAATTTTTCTGTTTGATTTTGAAAAATGAAATAAACAATTTTAAAAAAGTGTTGTTTGGTGTTGTACAAAATCCTTTGTTACATGAAAATCCCAGTTATGAAAACAAGAATTCCCACAAAACCTTCCAGGGCTCCACACTGTTGCTTGTTTGGCATTAAGCATATCCACATTCAAAATACTTGGTATGTAAAGCAAACATGGAGGAGGCGGGCTTTATGACCTATACTGCAGCCAGCCACCAGGGGGCGATCACTTTGGCTTCACTTCTGGGGAGCTGTCATGTCGTCCATCTTTATATACAGTCTCTGACACCGAGGGTAAGACTTAATTTTCTGCTCAGGTAGACATTACTTCACTACATTATTACATAGCAAGTAGTTTGCTGCTATATAAATGTTCTGAATGTCGTATACATCTCCTTTAATCCTTGATCCATTTCATGCATTTACTCTAAATGCCTGTCAATTTCAGCAACCATTTTAGGCTTAAAAGGCATTAGTGTGAGTGTCTAACCTGTGAATTCTTCTTTTTTTATTTACATCAATGAAACAGCTCCAGCTGATGTAAAGGTGACCCATATACAATATAAATATCAACTGATAAGTCCTCACAAATGGGAAATACTGCATGTCACAAACTTGCAATGTTAGGCTACATTTTGGTTATTATATAATAGAAAATGCAGTATTGAAAATTGTACACCTCTATATCCTCTCTGATTTTTAGTCTTTGAAAGCATGGCCCAAACCTGTCTTCTATTGGACAAAAGGTGAAAATCTTGATGTGAAGGTTGCAAATCTAAATTATTTAGAGTATGTAATGAAAATACACTACTTAACTTAACTTGTACAGAAAAGCAAGCAAAAATAATGGATAGTTTGAATGTGAAAAAACTGTATTTTGTATTACCATTATGTATTAAAACTTAACCTGCCTGAAACAAGCTCACCACTGATTATTATGTGTTACACCCACATGTCACTTTACAACCATTTCATATTTCAGAAATGTAATTCAGCTTCATCACTACATTTAGCAGCTAAAGCACCTGTACTTTGATCAATATGTGGCTGACACAGACTGGCATACAGTTCACCATTACACTGCCTTTCTTGGTCATTTGGTTGTAGATGGTATGTGCTGGAGGGATGTGGTGGCAGTATAGTGAGGGGTTGCAGTGAAATGTGATCGACCCGGCGGACGTTTACCATTGTCTCTCATTTCCTTTAGGGAAGTGAGCTCGTAATGTTACTAATAATAAAGCGAGGGGAAACAGAACATCACAGTTTAAATAAGGAACAGTAATTAATCTGCATGAATATTCTATTTGAGCAATTATAACATTATGAAAGTATGAATCGTGCAAATATAATGCATTTACAAACTTTATGAGATCTATAGCACAATATGTCAATACATTCTTACATTAGGAGTTAGACTGTTCTCATGTGGGTTTCATATATAAGCTCCAAACAATAAATGAGTGAAAAGAAAACCAACAAAAAGAAAAACCATTTCATACCGTATGTTTACTGACAGCATTAAATTCACATATTTCTGTTATTGCAATGTTGTGTCAAAACATAATAATTTTGCAAGCAGAATGCAGAAAAGGCCAAAACAGCATAATTCATTGATTAGTTCTAAACAGTATGTGCAATAGAGTGCTACAGAAATGAGTCCTAAAACCCAGAAATGAGTTTTAGCACTTCGGTTCCCTCGTCTGGAAGTCAATGGGTTTTTTGAATGGGTTTTTAGTTAGATGCCTGAAATAAGGTCTGTGGTTAACACAAGCTGAGGAGATTTTAACGTTTTGTTCTACGGTATAAAATACATCAATAAATAACCCACATGTGAATTTTGAAGCCTTTATGTGTCATAAAAAAGGCGGTTGCTAACAAGTGGCTAAATGAGACTACTAAACGTCATCATGCCGACTCGTCCGCCTTCACAGCCTCATTGTGTATACTCGCGCTCATGTGACCGTGGTGTAGTTCGTTTATAGCCTTAACGTTAGCTTTTTACTTCTGGCGATTGCATTTACACTTCAAAAATCATAAAAGTGATACTCATTTGTGGAGATTATATTGCTGATTAAAACGTGCAAGTATCTTAAACATGTGTTTGCCACCAAGCTCATTTTCTGCAATAATCCAAAACCCAATGGAAGAATCCCATCAGCTTTTTGTTGAGGGAACCAGGGCGATGCTAACTTCCTGGTTGGCCTACAAAAAAATACTTCATTCCTGGAGCACTCTATACTTCTACTGTATATTCAATGTCACATACTGCAGATGGATCAACATGTCCTTGTCGCATCCGCCTAGTTACACTGGAACATTTGCTTTGGCTCTGCATCTTATGCCCTTCCATATGCAAAAGGCAGCTAAACCACATAACACTCCCAGGACGAGCACAGGAGCTCCTAGAGCCAAAGCCACCGTGGTGTCGGCTCCCACCGCTATGGCCACCCCAGCCACCACCAACACAACGGCAGCAGCCGAGACCACATATATATTCTTCCTTTTCACCTTTTTCTCCTTTGCTCTCTCTTTCTCTTTCTTCTCCCTCTCTGCATCCCATATTTTCTTCTCCTCCTCTTTCTTCTCTTCTTCCTCTTGCTTCTTCCGCTCCTCCTCCTCTCTCAGCTTCCTCTGGGCTTTCTCGTACATCTCATTGGTGTAGTGTTTCCCGCCGTTATCCTGTATCATTTCCTTGATCATGGTGACCAGCTCATTGACCTGCACACGGTCCTCTGCGTCGTTGTTGTTGAAGGCGTGGTACCTGCGTCCGAATGTGATAGAGAGTCTCCGCAGCTCCTTGCACTCCTTCAGAGCATTGTCAGCTTTGGCCTGGTCTTTGCATGTAAACAGCATGATAGTGTACATGGAGGCATCGTCTCCAAAGTTGTCCTGGATCCACTTCACAGCGTTTCTTTCCTCCTCGGTGAACCTCACACCGAGCCTGATCACCAGCAGGAAGGCGTGAGGGCCGGGCACCGACATCTTGACGCACTCCTCTATTCTGGTTTTTAATTCTTCCTCTGTGATGCCTGTATCAAACAGACCTGGAGTGTCAATCACCTGGACCACAGTCCCGTCCACTTCACCGTTCTGTGTCTCACAGTGTTTGGTCACAGACACGGGGCTCGGGTCCTCTTTGAAGGCCGCTCTACCGAGGATGGTGTTTCCTGACGCACTCTTGCCTGATCCAGTCTTGCCCACCAGGACTATCCTCAACCCTCCAGACAAATCCAGAGCTGTAACAGCAGGAGCAAAATTAATGTTGAGCACAAGGCAAAGGTGAATCCATTGTTTTTTAGTTAGTCCACTAGTGTTTTGATTTATGGGGGTTGCATAGGTTGTGAAAGACCTCTTTGAATGGTGTAGTATAACTTCTATTTTGAGCTTTCTCTTTAAAGGTAACCTGTTAGTAGCGCTACGGAGCAGTGTTTTTATATTTTTGTATTGTGCACACCATAGACTGTATAAAGATTGACGTCGTGTCTCCACTTCCTCCCACTGTACAGACGTGAAGCCAAAATATCCCGGATACGGGAGCTGCTATCTTGAGATTTTGACATAATTTGGAGCCAGAGTCTGCGCAGTAGTGATCGAGTGATGGAGGCGCATTAAAATATGAGAAAGGTGTTTTAAAAACTATTTGGCTCATTCATGTACATTAAATCATCAACTTTGTGTGTGTCTGAGAAATCTCTGTCAACTGTGTTACCCGTTGAAAAAGCATCAAATAACTAATTAAAACCAAACTTATCATAAAAATGAATACTTGAACATACATCAGAAATTATACATACACTGCATATACAGTATATATATATATATATATGTATACATATATATATGCTATTCCACTGATCACGGCCGCCGCTCTGCACTGTGCTCACACGGTAGTTACAGCTGATAACGCTGTCCCGACCCATAGCGTTGTCATGGAATCGTAGCGCCCCCCCTAGAATAACGCTGTTAGCTCTGTCAGTGTTGCCGTTGTTTGCACTGTTAGCGCTGTTAGCTGCAAGCCCCCGGCTCAGGGTCGTGTAGAGAAGGTAACACGCAAATTGCTAAACTCTTGCAAGATGATTAAGGTTAGGCATTGACCTTGAATGGTTGAGGTTAGGATAGGTCGTCAGGCAGCAAGTCTCGTGAGAGTTTTTGCAAGTTTTCGCAATTTGCTGGTTACTGGCTCAGCCGCCGCCATGTTAAGAGCCATGAGGAGGCAATAGATATGCTCTGAATTTCACATTGAGCACCTGTAAAGAAACGTATGTAAAAATATTTACAGGACACCTCAAACCTCAAAGCAAATAAGGTTGATTATTACTCTTTCTATTTAGATTTTTTTGGACCATGGAGGTAAAACTTTAGCCTAGAAAAGGTATTTTTATGTTTGTGACATCATCCTAATGTAAAATCTATGGGCCGAGTGGGACCACACGGGCGGGGCCAGCAGGAGAAATGTTGAAGCCCATGGGCTTGGCTTAGTGATTTTCATTCAAATGACTGGGCGCCATCCTGCATTCCAGTATCATGACGTAAACGTTGCAAAACTATTATAACAACCAGCGTTGCAAATGTTTTATGAATAAGGAAACACATTCAACACGTCTGCTAGACCTCAAGGATACATGCAGCGTATTTTGGTGAGAAACACTGAATGGACATAATTTAGGGCAGCTTTAATCCCTCAGGAAAGCATTCAATCACTAAACGCCTTGGAAAGAGTTGCAGGGCAACTGGAACCCAAATCTGTTCTCCGAATAAACCGAATACTTATGTTTTATTGTGGTGGAAGAACCCTTTCAATTAACTAACTGAATGAATAACTCAACTCTTATTAAAAGGTGCAAAAACTCACAAGTTAATAAGTCACTAATAAGCAATTAAATCTGCAGTTATAGATGTTAGAAAGTCATGAACAAAAGATCATATATTTTCCTGATAAGTCATCAAAATAGAGCAGCTACAAAGATAGAGCTAGTAATACTAGAGAAGAATAAACATCAGACAAAGGGATTTTTCACAACCTGGCAACCTCAAATGTGTTACGGATCTGAAAGCAACAATAAACCATGTCATTACATTAATAAAGTATTTGTAAATTGTTCCTTGTTAGAAAGTGGTATACAGATATATATATGTCTAATTATTGAGACAATGAATGAGCATACCGTCAAAGTTATTCAGACCACACCCATCAGACCGAGGTAGAGTTTTCTGCTTCTTTTCTCGCAGTGGTATTGCTGTGATATGAAAATATACCATTGAGACACAAGAGAAAATACACTATTAGCCAATGACATCATGATCAAGGTCTATGCTTTTACGATTTCCCTCTTGTGCTCTTTCCAGCGTCACAGCATCACAGTAAGTGTTACATCTTACAGTAATCAAAAGATCAATGCTGTTTTGTTTTTTAACATAAGTCAGATTGATTGTCTTACCTTCAGCCATTACGTCGGATTTACCTTCTCCAGTTCCCTGGTGGCCAAATGTCTTGTTCCAGGCCTGAGTTGCGAATTTAGACAAGCTCTGTGGCTTGACTTTAGACATTGGTTTTCTGGGAAACGTCTGGAGGCCTGGCCTGTGCACAGGGGGCTTCCCATTTCCTTGTATTGTCTTTAGTTTGCATCTGAAAATGTGCATCCTCAAAGAGGCTGTCCACAGTTTGTGAATGCTGAACAGGTTTGTGTATGGGCACGGCTGGTATGTTTCAGAAAGTGTAACCACAACGCGAGAACAGCATTCAAGCTCTTTAACTAATAAACATTAGGTTATCTTATTATAGCCATATAATAATGAGGCCTCGTTGTTTAAAAGGGAGGAAACAACAAAACCGCCGAAGAAAATCATCACATCCTTTCATTGCTCCCATCAAAACATAAATATCTTAAATATATCTTTACAGCTCCAACAAATATACCAAAAACAATGGATAACCTTTTAAAATAGGTAGACCTATCCGCCATCACTAATGCAGATGTGTATTTATTAGGGCTGTCAATCGATTAAAACATTTAATCGTAATTGATCATATGATTGTCCATAGTGAATTACAATGAATTGCAAATTAATCACACATTTTTTATCTGTTCAAAATGTACCTTATAGGGAGATTTGTCAAGTATTTAATACTCTTATCAGCATGGGATTGGGCAAATATGCTTGCTTTATGCAAATGTATGAATATATTTATTATTGGAAATCAATTTGCAACACAAATCAATGACAAATATTGTCCAGAAACCCTCACAGGTACTGCATTTAGCATAAAAAATATGCTCAACTCATAACATGGCAAACAGCAGCCCAACAGGCAACAACAGCTGTCAATGTGTCAGTGTGCTGACTTGACTATGACTTGCCCCAAACTGCATGTGATTATCATAAAGTGGGCATGTCTGTAAAGGGGAGACTCGTGGGTACCCATAGAACCCATTTTCATTCACATATCTTGAGGTCAGAGGTCAAGCGACCCCTTTGAAAATGACCATGCCAGTTTTTCCTCGGCAAAGTTTTGCGCAAGTTTGCAGCCTTATTTATCCTCCCAAGCTAATATGACATGGTTGGTACCAATGGATTTCTTAGGGTTTTTAGTTTCATATGATGCCAGTATCTTCACACTAGCTTTAAAACTGAACCTGCTACAACCTAAAAATTGCAAGTTGCGTTAAAGAAATAAGCGGCGTTAAAACAAATTTAACACGTTAACTTTGACAGCCCTAGTATTTATCTGTCTAAAACACAGATCTTTCTAATATGGTTAATATCTGGGGTCCTGAGCGAGTCCTGCATTGCTGCAGCATGAGCAAAAAATGAAATGAAATCAGCGATGAATGCCAGGAGAAGTAAACTGAATTTCAGACTTTATTGTAAAATGTTTTTAGCCCACACAATCCCATACAGCATGCATTTCAATTCAAGATTTAGTAAACGGCAACTACTTGTTTCAACCATTATTTATTGCCTCTTTTTCTTCCATGACCTTTTTTTGTCACAGGTCCCACAACTACATAAACATATCTATTGTGCAATTAAAAGTCCAAGTGCTCCACCTATTGCAATGACAGCATATGAGGGGTAAAGTACAGTTCCAATAATTCCCAAGGAAGCATAAGCTACCTTTTTAAACAAGGCACTCATTTTCTCCTCCTCTCTGATCCTCTCTTCCTCAAGTTTCTCCTGGGCTCTCTGGTACATCTCATTGGTGTAGTGACTTCCTCCGTTGGACTTCACCATTTTCTTTATCTTCTCCAGGAGCTCTCTGACCTGGATTCTGCCTTGTCTCTTGTCATTGATGAGTGAATGGTATCTTCCTCCGCACAGGTCTATCAGTCTTTGTAGATGTTTGCTCTCTGCCACGTAGTCGTCCACAGATTTACCCTCTAGCAAGTCAGCATGTGTAAACAGGACTATGGTATACATGTAAGAATCTGAGCCATAATTATCCTGGATCCACTTCACAGCTGCCTTCTCCTCATCAGTGAATCTTGACTTGAGACTGATCACTAACAGAAAAGCATGAGGTCCAGGAACTGACTGGTCAACACACTCCTCAATTTTTTCCTTCACTTCTTCTTGTGTTTTCTCTGTGTCAAATAGTCCTGGGCTGTCGATGACAACAATGTTCCTGTCACCATCGTTGACCTCTTCTCTGTGACAGCCTTTAGTCACAGACTCAGGGGACATTTCCTCACTGAAGGCATTTTCATTCCCCAGGATGGTGTTTCCAGAAGCACTCTTTCCTGATCCGGTTTTTCCAACCAGAATGAGTCTCAGGTCTTTCAGATGTGTCGAACCTGTGGACAATTAATGGTGTCAATAATTAAAATAGTCGATTTCAGGAGGTGTGTTGTGCATGTGGGAGGTGTGTTTGTTTAAATGTTAAAAATATTTAAAATCATTTGTCAATGATTATTGATAAAATGAATGAGTGAATGAATGAATGAATGAATGAATGCATGGTTGGATCAAGAATGTAACTATGTATTCCCATTGTCAGTCATAAGGAGCCGATACATTGCTAGCTTTAACTGAACAGCTAAAAACGGGAGCGTGCCTGTGCTCCCTCAGCCCTATATTCCCTCAGTTCAGGGCCTTCGCCGGTGCCATGCCATTGTACCGACTGCCCAGCCCAATAGACTGAAAAATGTCCCATTGGACTGAAATCCCATTTGTCCAACAGCCCGTTATTATCTCGAAAAAAAAACGCCCATCGTCCCGAAGTCCCATTGCTCAGAAAGTACAGCAAACGCACGTGCACAGCACAGTCCTGATCTTTTTTTCTCTGGTGAAGGCATGCCCCGCCCTATTCTAACTCTGATTGGCTTACCCTGATATTCTTACCCTAACCCAGTGGTTCCCAATCTGGGGGGCGGGACCCCTAAGGGGGCCCTGAGTCATAAAATGGGGGGCGCTGCGAGAGAAGGTCTGGGAACCACTGAACGAACCCTTAGCTCACTCCACATACCTAAACTAAACCAACCCAACCAACGAAGGCAAGAAGAAGGCTACTAGCCAGACTGTCTCTTATCGGATATTGTTAGTGTGATATCTCAAAAAGTTGTAGACAAATTTTAACATGAGCCAGGGATGATGCTGAGGGAACATCGGCTTGACCCCCTGCAGACACTGATTGCTAAACTAGGGTGACCATATTTTCAAACCCCTGAACCGGGACCCTTCAGTGTACCGCACGTTCATGCATGTGTATATTCATGCACGTGCACATCCACATGCTAATATGCACGTCTATGGTGCATGCATATTAGCGCGTGCGTGTGATCAGAGAGGA
>CAKAKR010061028.1:44555-59685 GCA_916700685.1 Adelosebastes latens | reverse complement strand
ACAACATGTCAGCATTCACCCATTCACACACACATCCATACACTGATGACAGAGGCTGCCATACAAGGAGCCAACCTGCCCATCAGGATCTGATCTAAATACTCATTCACACACCGATGGCTCAGCCTTCAGGAGACATTTGGGGTTCAGTATCTTGCTCAAAAACACTTCGACATGCATTGGTGGACGACCTGCTCTACCTCTGAGCCACAGCCGCCGATCAATTGAACTAGATGAAAAGATTTTACATAAATGGTCAGAAATATATGGGTGGTGTGTCTGTGGAGGAAATGTTGCCTAATTAGGTCTATGCTACTTCTGCAGGTTATACTCCGCTCCTGCCTGCAGCATGCTGCTGTATAGGGACTGTGTTGATTGATATTTCCCTCCATCACCCAGCTCTCCTGGCTGAGGTTCTAACGCTAATGGCATCTCTTGCCTTATCTCAGTGGCCCTGTTCAGTCCTGGTATTAACATACATCCTCAGTGATCGGATCACAAGTGGACAGCTTTAAGTACGTCTGTTCACATCTGGCATTAGAATGCGTCTCCACATGCGTCTTGAGTGGCCACTTGTGATCCGATCTCACTTCCCCGCTCTATATGCAAATAAACACGTAGTAAACACACGGCTAATACAGCAGACGTTGTGATGTAATATCACATGAATGTCAGTAGTAATATCCTACATATTCCTGAATTCTGATACAATGTATTAACATCAAAATAAAAGGTTATTGTACCGGCGGTCCCCGGGGACCTCTGCGCCGCCGGACAACAGCAGGGTACAGCGCTCCAGAGAGCCGGGAGGACAGAGAGCAGGCGGGCGGACGGTCGGGTGTCAGCTCCGCGCAAAGCAGCGGAACAAAAACACGACACATCTCTGACAGTATGATAATTATACACTTTGCGTGCCTAGTCTGATAGTCTGTAGATATGTAGCCTATAAACAAGATATATTTTAATAAAATACAGTTGTACCGACAGGATACAGTAGAGCACAGAGGCCGTTTCCAATGGTGACAAGCGCTCATGTCTGCCTGTTTATTCACCTGAGGGGCACGGTGATCCCAGCTGGACATCAGATGAGTAGACGGTCCTTAATGTGGCCCAGGACGCATTCACTACACAAGAATGTGGTCATATGTGGCCCAGACAACCTCTGAATGTGGTCTGAACGATCAGATCTTAATGAGTCCTCAATGCGTCTTGAGTGCGTTCACACTTGGTTATGTTTAGAAAAATATCGTTGTTTCGGTTAAAATAAGTTACGAAATGTAACTTAAAATAACTCCACGTTGAGTTTTGGTTTCACTCGGGACACGAACAGCGGTCTCCTGGGTGAAAGTTCTGGTTGTTTGACCCGTCTATCCTCCCACCCACTCAAAAGCGGACTAATCGTTCTTTATACTACGTCACCTGACTTCTGGAGTGGTTTGCTCTGTGCGTCTAATAATGACGTGGATGGTCTTACATTGGAGTTACTTGAAAGCCTGATGCATCTCATACAGATGCTAAAGGATCCATGTGCGTCGGTATCAGACACTGAGGGGCGTGACAAAACGTCGGTATTTGATGCCCTGGGAATGAGACCAGGCTGTTATAGAGCCTAGGGATGTCACGATACCAGATACCAGTGAATTTCCACGATTCTCGATACCAAATTCGATACCACGGTATAAAAAACAAAAAACAACAATAAATCCCCATGACTGTAATTCAACACGTACTCTTTTATTAAAATTAAAAACATTTGAACATTACAAAAAACAGAGGCCTGTAGCCTTAAAGTAATAAATAAAAATAATTGACCCATTTAGTTCATTTTGGCGTATCAGCAGCGTGTTATCAATCGATAGTCAGACGACGGACGCTACATACTGACCATGAATGCATCTGGTCTGTCAGCTCAGAGTAGCAGGAGCAGGAGGCAGAGGATTTGTTATCGAAGCGAAAAGCAAACGCACCTATTTGGCAATATTTCACGTTTAATCCCAACGCTATAAGGGAACCATAACATTAATGAGGTAATCGCCGCGAGGTGGATGGAGCCGTCACAGCCGGTGTGCACGGAACAGCGGCGCCAGGTAGACCCCCGCAGCGGAGCCCCGCAGCAAAAGCGCTACCGGAGAGGCCAACACACCGCCACCCGACGGTAAAGATCAGAGTCAGCGCTCTGCACATGTTGACAGTAATCTTTTCTTGTAAAATGTCCGGTGTAATCGGTAACACCGGTGTTGTCACAAGTTTATTAACCAGTGGGAAGTTTTCCTCACTGTCGCATCACTACCAATGACCATTACAGGCATCGTACGGTATCTTCGGTACTGTAGAAAAAAGAGTACCGTCACTTTTTTTTAATTTTGGCATCGACTTGGTACCGAAGTATCGTTCTCGTGACATCCCTAATAGAGCCTGGCTCTGAACACAGATTCCTCAAGTTGAGAGACTGTTGTTTCTAAGGTCAAAAATGAACTTTGACCAGGATCAAGCAGGATCATTTGGTAACCATGATAACAAGAATGTGCTTCAGCGTGGAAGAGCAGGGACTTTCCCCAACATATCTGAAAGGAAGAAAGCTGTTAAAACAGGCGTGTTGTGTATTTTGGCCGCTCCTCCTTAAAAAGTGTGATACATAGCAACCACACAGTAGACTGTCCTGTTTCTACCTTTCTGTCATATGAGGTTCAGTCTCGACTGATAAGGCTCATAATCAGTTATTTCTTGATAGATAAACACATTTGATTCGATGAAGCGCTGTCTGACAGCACAGTTTGATCTCCCCACGTGGGTCCATGTAATGCTGATGATGATGATGCAGGATGACATCACCAAAACTGTCTAATGATCGAGTTACCTGTCAGGCCATGTCACCTCATGTTTATAGCTCTTATAGACCAAAACTAAAACGCAACAAGGATCTTTTTTATTATTATTATGAATTAAGTTATTCTGGATAAATGCATCTGTATTTCCTCAATTTGAATGTGGGATTTTAATCCGATTCTACACAAATGTGCATGATATTCATCTCTGACTTCTGGGTTTATTACGGTGACAGTGGGTCCTTCAGTGTCTCCTCCTCATGTATTATTAAATTAAATGTTTATTTGTCATGTTAGTTATGTTATTATATTGAATTTTAAAGCCTCAGTAGGCAGTATATTTTTGGCATCATTGGGCAAAAATCCCAAAATAACCTTTCAGCATATTGTAATTCAAGTGTTCTGAGAGAAAACTAGACTTCTGCTCCTCCTCATGGCTCTGTTTTCAGGATTTAAAACATCTAGCCCATGACGGGAGACTTTGACCAATCACAGCTCATTTCAGAGAGAGAGAGCGTTCCTATTGGTTGTGCTCCGGCTGGTGGGCGGTGCTTGGTATTTCCTCAACAGATCTCAACATGGCTGCCGGGTCACAAACGTTCTCATTTAACAGCTAAACAGTGCACTACAAGATGATTCTGAAACCATCTGAGGAGAGAAATAGACATTACAGTAACAGAATATTGATTCATATTTGATCAGCGCTGCCTAGTTTGACAGTTTGATCAGAGTTGGTGAGTGATTGACAGCCGGCTCTCATAGACAGCAGCTGGACGGCAAACTCCAGCTCGGCTCTGATTGTTTTGTTTTTTATAAAAATAACTTTTTTATCATATGTGCTCCACTTCTACCCGCTGCAGATTTAAATGAAGGCAGCTTCAATTCAGTAGTCAGCTGTAGGTATCAGTCCGAGGTGCTGATGGTGTATATGGTGTGTTGTGTTTTCTCAGGCAGCTACAGCAGCAGCAGCAGGCAGAGCTGGAGGTTCACCAGAGAGATGGACTGACTGCATACGATCTTTCCCAGGTAACCCCTCTGCTCTCAGAGCCTCGCCCCAATCCCACTCAGCCGGTTGGGAAGAATGCCTCTTTGGAATTTTAGTTGTTTTACCATAATTACTAAGATAATCTACAAATATTGAATTACCATGTATTAATGTATAGTAGCAGTTCATGTAAAGTGACGCACAGCAAATAACTTTCTTCGTTCTTTCACATGACATTGTGCAGTTTATTTACACAACACATAGATATTGTGTGAAATGAACTGGACCGCAGGGCCAGTATTCACAGTAGGAGGTCCTCACCTGCAAACAGTTCTCAGGCTTCGTCTGAAATCACATACTATACACTCAACAGGTGTACTATTCAACAAACTGTTGTGTGAATAAACCTTAGTACGTATCTTTTCGGACGCACTGTGTAGTAGATTACGTCGTCACTTCCTGAGAGCCTCCTTGCCGGTTGGAGACGTGTAACCATGGTAACCCGTGCCAACCTCATGTGACCAAAATGATGGTTTGTGAGAATCAACGTATGAACTAATTTAAATATGTTACGCCTAGCAAAGTGAAATCTTACTGACTCACAGTTAAATTGAAGAATTATTGACGTTACAGAGCCGTCCGCCAACGTCTGTTATGAACGTTGTCGTCAATACCGCATTGCATTGTGAGACATTTATGCCGCCGTAGTGTCCAGCGTTGCACTGTAATATTTCACTGGAAATAGTATGTAATTTGCGTGCTATTGGTTTCATACTAAGGTTTCAAACGTATAAAATATCTCACATACTGTTTCAGCCTACTAAATAGTTAGTAGGTAGTTTGGAATTTCAGAAGCAACCTTAGACACCCCAGGTTGTAAAAAAAATGGAATTGTCCTTAAATAACTGCTTCCAAAAAGTTCGACAGAGCAGAGCAGAAAACCAGCTGTTGGATGATGGAAACATCAGGAATGAAGGATGACAACATCTCTTCTTTGTTTTCTTCTTGTTTGGATACTTGGCTAAAAAGCTGACCTTAAACGACTGTTGTACTTCATGTCTGTGCAGACTGGCTGTGGAGTGTTTGTGTACATCTTTGTGACCTCGGTCTGTCATCCCTAACGTCGACCCTTATACCCCTCCTCACATCCACCCCCCACCCTCAGGTGCCTGTGGCCAGCGTCAGCAGCGGAGTCCACGAGGCAGCGAAGAACATCGACAAGACAGAAGTCCTGTTCTCCCAGGAGAGAGACCCACGCTTTGCTGAGATGTACACTGGCATCTCTGGCTGTACGACACGCACACACTCACACACACACACAACCGCATACACCTCACGTGTCCTGATAGTTGCTGGTTTATCTTCCTGCTGTCTGTCCTCTCTGTTATTTCTCTAATGCTGACCCTGGTATGTGTGTGTATGTGTGTGTGTGTGTGTGTGTGTGTGTAGCGGGAGATAAGAAGATGATGGTTCCCTCCTCTACAGCTGGAGGACAGCAGCTGTACTCACAGAGCTCTCCCTTCCAGCAGGGGCACTCTGGCAAAAGCTTCAGGTACATGTCAGCGATGTGTGTTATGCCGGGATCAGACTACACAATATCAGCCCGATTATAGCACGACACGGCACGTCTTGGAGGATCGGGAACGATAAATGAGTGTTGTGTGCGAAAATCGATAGTTTTATCTCGTGTAGTGTGTCATAGTACACGACAACCGACGCCGCGTCTGGGACGCCTCACGACGTCCCGACGGAAAGTCTAGCATGTTTGATTTTTTTTTTGCTTTCCACGACGTGTTCTGTCAAGGCCGTGAATTTGACCGGCTGAGCTCAGAGGCACACAGCTGTAAACAGAAGCACATGGCTACTTATCATGCAGAATGATGTCATCGGACCTTCAACTGCTGCCGGACCTCGCAGTAGGATATTCAATCTAGGTTGTGTCGGAGTAAAAAAACACCACTGACCTTGCGTCTTTGCGTATGGAGCATCCCGTTGTGCGCCCGCTTTCTCTTCTCCCTGTGCATTATATTTGTATTGTTTTCCCCTGGAGCCTCGCGGGCCCCTTTACATGGTCAGGCCCGGGGGGGAGCTTGAGCCCCGGAAAGCCCGTATATATTAAGACGGCGGTGCCGGGAGAGTGCGTGTTGTCGGAACAGGGGACCGACGTGTAGTCTGTCATGTGTCGCGGCCAAGTCACGACAAGAATTTATGACTCTCAATTGTCTAATCAGACAGAGTGACCATCGTAACCATCAAAAATATCGTGTAGTCTGATCCTGCCATTAGTGCATTATAATGCTCTGCATGTTACATCCGTCACTCACGTGGGCAGGCCTCTGGTGGGATACTGTAGTAGCCTGACTGACTGAACTTCATATTTGTGCACACAGCTCCTCTGTGATCCACGTCCCCGGTGTGAACGACATCCAGCCATCAGGCTCATCCAATCAGAACCTAGCTCAGATCTCCAGACAGCTCAATCCAGGCCAGGTGGCATGGTCAGGCAACCGACCCCCCTTCTCTGGACAGGTAACTATTACTGAAGTGAAGCCATCGCCTTCTGTGTCAATAATAAAAAAGCCAGCAATCTCTACGGCTGCCGTGATCGCCAAACTCATTTTCTCTGCTCCTCCTGTACCCCAGACTCCCATCTCTCTGCCTGTTCACAGATGGACTTGTCTTATTGGTCATGTTTTGTGTGTGTGTGTGTGTGTGTGTGTGTTTCATAATCTTGCTAAGGGAATGTGCTGAGCATATGTTCCTTAACAGGCTCATCTGTCTTCCACACCAACCCCGTCTCCTACTAAATTATATTCCCATTGAACTAAACTGCATTCTCAGTTACGTTTCGAGGGAAACGTATTTTCTCCTGGATTACAGTCGCGGTTTTAAACAGTTTTAAACCGTTTTAAACGCGCGGGTAACAAAACAAAAAACGCAACAAACTACTTGGTTAGGTTTAGTAAACATCATGATTTTGGCTCAAAATGTGTTTTACATTATTAGACTGTGGACGTCACAAATTCAAGTACGTCAACGTTGACTATTAGTTTCAAACAGAACACAAACAGCGGTGTCCTGGGTGAAAGTCCTGCTTGTTTAACCCATCCACCACCCCGACCTCTTCCCTACGCCGACTATCATCACAAACATATTTGAGATACGTAAAAAACAAACGTAACTCGCGTCAAAAGACATTTTCCTCTAAATGTAATTGTCAAGGCAGTTTCATTGTATGGGAATGTAATACTTGGGTTAGGTTAGGTTAGGTTAGGGCTGTCCACACACACACACTGGCCCAAAAATTGTTATAACATTTTTCAACACAGTTGCGACAAAAACAGTAACCCACACTTAACATACTGTATGCATGTTCTTGAAGCGTCTATGGGAACATTGAATGGGACCGTTAATAACTGTAAATAATAGTACATTGTTTTGCAATACAATAATTGAACAAAATGCTTTATGGATGTAAAAAATGGATTCCCATTTTAAGTACATTTTATGAATGATGGTGCATGACAGTAGAGTGCTGTAGAATGGCCTTTTAAAAGTTGGATTGTTTTCCCTTACATCAAGTTCCAGGAAAATTCTGGTATTTTCCAACCTGGGTCTTAGTCTCCTAATTTGCATTCTGACAATGATCATGTTCAGCCCCAGTATTCATATGAATGGGAGGACTGCGTTGGCTCTTTAGGGGTGCCAACACAGAGGGCTTTGGCAAAAAAACGCAGGGTTGCCCTGCAAAAGGATTGTCCGGTGTTGGCAAATCAAATATGTGCAACCATACATTCCTGGCAGATTACTTTGTTACGTGAACACCGTATTATACCGTTTACCTCGTGCAACAAGGAACTGCAACACAAGATAAAAACAAAAATTGCCGCCATGTTAACAGTTGTAAAATATTTGTTTGCGATGTGAACACCCGCTGTGGGTCACGCCACCTCCATTGTAGAGAGTCAGGAAAAACTTACAAGCCTCCTAAAGCTTTTTTTAATTTCAATTTCTATAAATCATTTCAGATGCATTGTCTCTAACCAAGAGTAAACTCATCAATTAAACCCCTGGATTAGTTATTGTAGCTCACTGCATAGGGGATTGAACATGGAAGCTTCTTTTAAATTGTTTGCAAACAATATTTACTTGTGCTTCCTAAATAATGTTACACGAATGCAGCAGCTGGATCAAGTTCATTTGGCACATTTCTCAAAGAGCATATTTAACAGCAGAGTTTCATCTTGTAGTTTGGTCAACTCATGGACATAATGTTCATGGACATAATGTTCATGTGTCACAGTGTCAAATCCAAATACATGCATATAAAAAATGGATAGTAACTCATTTAAAGGGACTGTTTGTAACTTCTTACACGTATAAATCAATCTGGATCGGTGTCCCATGTGCGCTCGCATGTGGCTACGCTGTTCAGACAAGACTCCAACACAAACTACACGGAAGCACCAAAACCTCTCGGTTGTATCTAGTGAAGCCCGTCTGTTAAACAGTGTTGGCCGCGATCGGAGGACGTGGGGGAGACCGTAGCTTTGGTCTCCAGGACCGGAGTCTCTGCTGTACTCTGCTCCTCTGCTCCTCTGCCTTTCCCGTGTCTTTTGAAGTGACGGGGCTCCGCAGAGAGAAACGTTATCGTCTCCGACCAAAACTCCGGCGTCTCCCCTGTTCCCTCCGGCCGCGGTCGGGAGGCTGAGGCAGGAAAAGCCAACACTAGGATCAGCATTGATTCATGGAGAGACCTTCGTCTGGTCAGCTAACATTACTGCCAAGCAGCTGAAATATAGAGTGATATTGTGCTTTTAGCTGACGTGTGTCACCTCACTGTTTTGAGCGATGCTCGTTCATGTCTATGTAGAGCGAGCACAAGCGCGAGCAACAGGACGCTGACTTTCGTTGACTTAACGGCCACAGGTGTTGCTGTTAACAAGACATTTCTGATTCTTACGAACAGACCCATTAACTTAATTAAGAAGCATGTTCAAACTTGAAAAGACAGATTTTGCTCCTTCCGTTCCTATGATAAGCATACAGAAGTAATCATAGATTGTTTTCTGAGCTGTGAACCCTGTATCTTGTATTATGCTGAATCTAACCAGTACCTGTGCTCTCCAGTCCAGTAAAGCCCAGTCCAGTCCATTTGGTATTGGTTCTGGCCACAGCTATCAGACCGACCCGGCCTCCTACAGTCCCCTGTCGTCCCCGGCCACTTCCTCCCCCAGCGGCAACGCCTACTCAGGACTGACAAACCGCAGCACAGCTTTTGGTGAGTCCTCCTCTTCATTACTGGGTGATCTATCGTAACATCCCACCTGGATGCTGTGGGGGGATATTTCTTGTGAAAGTCTCTGTGTGTCTGTATCTTTCTGTCTGCAAACATAATGTTATGGACACAGAAATCGAGGAACAACATGTATACAGGTTCTGTTCTGTTGAAGATCGTATTAGGTAGAGCTTGGTCAACATATTGATAGGAACTTAATTTGACTCTATAGCAAATTGCATTTAAAGTAAACAAATAAAGTCCATTGTTATACATGACATCAGACAAACCTTTGAATAAAAAATGGTAACAGCAATATGATTGTATTATCACGATAGGATTCCACTGAAAGTGGATACAAAGGGGCGCCTGGCTAGCTCAGTCGGTAGAGCGGGCGCCCACGTAACAGGTCTCAGTCCTGTCCGCGGTGGCCCGGGTTCGAATCCGGCCTGTGGCCCTTTCCGCATCCACTCTCTCTCTCTCTCCCCCTTTCCATGTCTCTATCCACTGTCATAAAAATAAAAATGCCCCCAAAAAAATAAAGTTTAAAAAAAAAAAAAAAGAAAGTGGATACAAACGATAGAAACAAACAGGACTTTCACCCAGAAGGCCGCTGTTTGTGTCCCGTGTGAAACTAAAAGTTAAAGTCTGGGTAAAGTAAAATCAGAGATTTGTTTCTAAACACACTATACATGTAGAGTCATAGGACTACAATAATAAAGAATAAATCTGTTAAAGAATAAGGTACTAAATGTGGAAATATAAAGAGGAATAAATAGAAGAATATGTAAGTAAATAAATAAATGTGGAAATATAATGTGGAATAAATAAAAGAATATATGAGTAAATAAAAAATGTGGAAATGTAAAGAGGAATAAATAGAAGAATATGTAAGTAAATAAATAAATGTGGAAATATAATGTGGAATAAATAAAAGAATATATAAGGAAATAAAAAATGTGGAAATGTAAAGAAAAAAAACAAAACATAAAAGAATAACTATGAGCATTTTCATTTATTTTTCACATTTATTTGTTCATTTATATCTGTATATATTTATTTTTGCTTTTTTTTAAAAATATATATTATATTTTTTTCTGTATAATTTTAATTATTTTTGCTTTATTTATTTTTTAAATAATGTCATTTATTTATTTTTATCCCTTTATTGTTCCTCATTCTTTTCCCTATTTCGTTTGCTTTTTCCAAAAAGGGTAGAGAGAGAAATTGTTTGTAGACGGGATGGATATTGTTGCAGAAGCGTTTTCATGGTGAAACTACTAAAGGAAGAAAACAGGATGCAGTGCTTCCTCTCGACAGGCTTGATCACAACGTTGGGTTAATCACAACGCAGGCTTTTTCTAAAACATCCAAAAGAAAAACAACAAGAAACCAATAACATTAAAGTGACACTTCTGTCTGACCTCCACAGGTCTAAGGAGTTATTCAACTCGAATCCGCACTAAGCACTACCTTTTGATTACCATCATACAATCAACAAACTTACGATCCATGATTTTTTGTATCGTAATCAGAAAATGTACTACCAGAGAATATATTGTACACACTGCGGTAATATAACGTTGGTTTTCCATGTGGTCACGTTCCAGCAACAACCTGAGACATTGTTACAAGTCCGTCTCTGGATGCTCTGCCATCTGTGTTGTAGTTGGATCATTTTCCCTGACCTCTTGCCACTGTGAAGTGTGACATCATGTGGAAAGCAGAGTAGACTACAAATGGGAGCTTCCATGAGCTTCACCCCTTTAAAAATGTCAGTGTGTGTCACAAGTTGTAATCTTTGAACTAGGGATGCACCGATACCGATACCAGTATCGGGTATCGGGTCCGATACTGTGCTCATGTACTCGTACTCGCAAAACGGCTCCGATACAACGGCACCGATACCACTTTACAGCAGCGTGACGTTAACCTCTCGTCATCATCTTTCGGGTCCTCACGCTCCACCTCCCCGACAGTGCGGGTGAAACGGGCCGGTGGTGCGCCCGACCCCGCGGGGCCGGGATCACACGTTAGCCGGCACCCGCCGGCCCTCACTTTCATTGCGCCACAGGGTTTGGCTTGCACCCTCTGACTCGCACGTGCGTTAGACTTCTTGGTCCGTGTTTCAAGACGGGTCGGGTGGGTTGCCGACAACGCCACAGACCCCTGGCGCCTTTTACGTGGGCCGCGGCACAACACGGTTGGGGCACACTGAGGACAGTCCACCCCGTCAGAAAGTCGCACCGGGAGCAGGGAGCCCCGTCACGGTGCAGCGAGGTCCGGGCGGGGAGCGCTGTAAAGCTGCGGCTGCGAGCCACCTTCGCCCCGAGCCTTTCCAAGCCAACCTAGAGCCGGTCGTGGCGCACCGCCTCGTATGCGGGACTCCCCAGCCTGCCGTGTGTCGCTCACACCCTCCAGCTGGCTGTTAACGAGGATCTTCTGGCACAGAGAAGTACTCGTATCGGTACTCGGTATCGGCGAGTACACAAATGTAAGAACTTTTACTCGTACTCGGTCTGAAAAAAAGTGGAATCGGTGCATCCCTACTTTGAACTATCTGAAAGGTTTCTACTTCTCCTGTCCATGTGGAGGCACCCACCATTAATGCTCCTTCACTATGTTAGATATGTAACAGCGCTGAGGTGCTTTCTTGCTAAATGTGTGTTGGCAGGTCCTTTTTATGTGAATAAGTTTCAGATGCCAAAGTAATTACATGCCCTGTATCAGCACCTGCTGAGCTCATTAGGATCCTTTAATATTAGAGGGGAAGGGAGCCCTTACCAGAGACCAGGTTACAGTCATGTATTCCATTCAAATAGGAAAGTCATTTCCTTCCTTTCAGGTCTTACTGGCTTATTTTTTGTCCTGGTACAGAATTAATTACATGGCTGGGGAAGCAAAGCAGACGGGGTCAGAGTCACTCATTCACGGCTCTATCCACCATTAATATACATTATTCTGTATGGCCTTCAAAGATTTTGTTCTCACCCCCACAGCGTTAACAGCTCATACAAACCAGCCTTTTTATGACGGACCGGCACAAATGAAGTTGTGTCAGATTGCCTACATTGAGTTGTTTGCATTCTGAGGTATTCTCACAAAATACTGAGCATCATTAAATTCCACTTCCAACCCTGCCTGCATGGAAACCCAATAGCAGTGTATGACAGTGGCTTGAGAAAGTATTTGTTGTGGTTGACCCCAAGCTGTGAGCGTGCTGCAAGTCAGCGTTCACAAACTGACTTCTGATTGGGGAATTTATTTATTATGTTGAATGAATGCATCATCCTGGCAAAGGGATATTAAGGGGTCTACTGATACATATCTACTGTCAATCAATTAAAATATTTAATCGCAATAAATCACACATTTTTTTATCTGTTCTAAATGTACCTTAAAGGGAGATTTGTCAAGTATTTAATACTCTTATCAACATGGGAATGGGCAAATGTGCTGCTTTATGCAAATGTATGTATATATTAATTATTGGAAATCAGTTAACAACACAAAACAATGACAGATATTGTCCAGAAACCCTCACAGGTACTGCATTTAGTATAAAACAATATGCTCAAATCATAACGTGGCAAACTGCAGCCCAACAGGCAACAACAGCTGTCAGTGTGTCAGTGTGCTGACTTGACTATGACTTGCCCCCAAACTGCATGTGATTATCATAGTGGGCATGTCTATAAAGGGGAGACTCGTGGGTACCCAGAGAACCCATTTACATTCACTGATCTGGAGGTCAGAGGTCAAGGGACCCCTTTGAAAATGGCCATCGCAGTTTTTCCTTGCCAAAATTTAGCACACGTTTGGAGCGTTTATTTACCCTCCTTCGTGACAAGCTAGTATGACGGCGTGTCCACACCGCCCGCATGAGCAGCCCCTGACGGCGGCCTCGCTGAACTGCTGCGTGATTCACGCGTCGGGTGTTCATACCAGCAGCGTTTCTGCTGCTGCTGCTGCTGCTGCTGTCAGCTCTTTCTTTCCACACAGAGTTTGCCTTTCATAATGACCATTTCATTTCATTATAAATGTCATTTATATTTATCTTAGACAGAGAAAGGTTAAGAAACGTGTGGTAATTTGTAAATAATAGTAATAATCGACAATTAAAGCCCCGTATTATATTCATTCATGGAGCCCCTGCAAGTCACTGCATGTTCTACAACACTGTCCTGCAAATATTTCAGAATAAAAACCTTGTCTTAACGAATGAAGGAATTCTGTCCACAGAAAAAAAAACATTTGAAGGCTTTTATTTTGAAACGTACTACGTAAGCCTACTGACACTTTAATTAATAATGAAAAATGATTTCTGCAATTACGTTTGTAAATAAAAGTCGTAGCCCTAGTGGAGACATTTCACTCTGGACTGACCAGCGTCCGGTTTCCTGGAGCCGCACTGCTGGCGTGACTAAAAATGGGATCAAGGATTCACTAGCTTTTGTGTTCCTTGATCCCATTTTTAGTCATGCCAGCAGTGCAGCTTTTAGTGTGTGTTCAGTCAGTGATGGCTCATCAGCCAGCTGCTGTCTGTTGTCCACATAGCTGTAGGAACGAAGCATGTCCAGCATGCAACGGCTACTTGATAGCCTTTTAATGGACACACACATTAGCCAAATGGATTATCTCTCTCTCTGCTGCCTCATTTCTTTATTCTTTATTTCCTCTCTTTTGTTCTTCCTCTCGGGCTGATTTTTTACACTCCATCCATCCATCCATCCGGCGCTCTGTCCCTCTTTCTCTCTTTGCTGTCAGCCAATTTGAAGGAATGCAGTCAGTTCATTTGCTCTGTTGTTGCACGTGTTTCATCAGTATTCACTTCTGATAAGCTCTGGGGTTTTTTTTCCTTATCTTGTGTGCTTTCCACTTCATGTATACACAACCAGCCTCCTCTGTGTTTGGTTAATTACTGTTCCATCTGTATGTTTGACATGTGCTCTCTTTCCTCCCTCCGTCAGCGGCTCAGCCTCTCTCACTCGTATCTGCGCGGAGATGAGATGAGCATTTTGTTTATTATTGTGAAACAGCAGGAATGTTCCTCTGCAGGGGGAGGCAGACAGCTTATCAATCTGCTCTGCTTTAATGTACTCGCTAAACTCTCAAAACAGCCTCGCAGGGAGTGTGTGTGTGTGTGTGTGTGTGCGTGCGTGCGTGCGTGCGTGCGTGTATATTTTCATATCTCATGTCAGAGTGTGTAGCTGCTACTCCGAATTGTCAGTCAGGCAATATATTTGTTGGTGTGTGAGCGAGAGAGTCACAAGAAGAAAGTCATAAAGCTCATGCTGCTAATGTTATGGATGTGTTACTATGTTGATCCAGGCTACAAAGAACTTTATGGGAATTTCAACTACCGGACATTTTTTAAATAGTGGTAACAGCAGAGAGATCCAGGCTTTTGTATGACACAGGTTAATATTAGACAGGCCTTTATTCCTAAGAAGGCTGAGGCTGATGTGAGGAAGAACTACAAGCAGCTGTTTCAGCTTTGGGTTTCTAGTCTCTGCCTCTGGGCTGCCAGGGGGGCGATGAGCTCGAGATGCCATTCAAAACACAACTTCCTTGTTCTCTTCGCTTGTATTGCAAACTAGCTGTTTCCAGTGAAAGTGTTTTAGCTGACTCGGATATTCAGCCGTATTTATTGGAGCCAGAGTATACGGCCAAAGAAATGCAGCGGAGAGAGGCTGAGGAGAGACCGATTGCTTCGATTGACTACATTTACCATCACCACTGATTGGACATCCACATAAAAGATGGCACATTTTCCCTTTAAAGATGAAGTAGGAGAGATTGGAGCAAATATGATTTAAAAAAAGTTATTTTTATAAAACGGTCACTATATCCTGACAGTAGTACATGAAACAGGTAATCTGAAAAAAATCATGTTCCTCCGTGTCCTCCGGTGCTCCTAACGGCATCTGCAAGATTTCACAGACCAGAGGAAAACAAGCAGTCGGAGCTGATCTGGAGTCTGCCGTCAACAGGGAAGCGTTCCTATTGGCTGTGCACCACCCACCAGCTGGAGCACAGCCA
>CAKAKR010061028.1:29809-44535 GCA_916700685.1 Adelosebastes latens | reverse complement strand
GAAATGACCTGTGATTGGTCAAAGTCTCCCATCACGGGCTAGATGTTATAAAGCCTGAAAACAGAGCCATGAGGAGGTGCAGAAGTCTAGTTTTCTCTCAGAACACTTGAATTACAATATGCTCAAAGGTTATTATGGATTTTTTGCCCAATGATGCCAAAAATATACTGCCTACTGAAGCTTTAACTGGGAGAATGCCCTTCTTGAAATTGACTTGACTCGATTAGCTAAAAAGAAGACGTGTCACTTCCAACAGGAACTACAAAAACACTCTGATTGTACGGTGGTGTTACAGTTAAGTCTTCCCTCACAAACGATCTGAAGCTGAGTTGAGTACAGACACCAGCTCGCAGAGAGCACTCAAACCTGACTCAAAATATGACCTGCTGCCGGCGAGCTGTTTACTAACACGCCATCACTTATTACTATAAGTGGGTTGGCATTCCATATCTGTGCACCACTATTTCTCAGGGAATAATGGTTATAATAATGATAATGGTTTTACAAAAAGGAGGGTGAAGATGGGCAACCACAGGTTGCTCCAGCGGAGCTGCGGCGGTAGTTGGAGCGCTCTGCGCCGGGCAGCAGCGGCTCCTCCTCCACCGGCCATGTAGCACAGCTTCACCTCGCTGCTCCGCCGGTTCCCGCTGATCCAGATGTGTCCGCCGGTGTGCCAGCGGACGGAGAGAGGGTCCATCCGCACCTGCTTCCTGGAGCCAAAACTGACACCACACTGCTAGAGGCCATATTGCTGGAGGCCGTATTGCCGGGCCCGCTGGAGGGAAAGGGAGGCACGGGAGAACCAGAACCAAGACTGAGCGGGGCAGACTGTCAGAGCCTGCTGCAGTAAAATGAGAGGTTTTCTAAAGGGAGTCTGGCAGCTGCAGATCTTTACAACACGAGACGGTGGTGCTCATGGAAACATTGTCCACAGGGGCCGCCAAAAATCAACACAAAATGAAAATTCCTCGCAGTAACTTTTAGAATTAAGCTTGAAGAAGTTACATGTACTAAATGATGAAGTTAATACGCAACATCCCGGGGACGATTCTCCCCCCCCCTCCCCCTCTCTAGTTCTATACTGTCCTCTGGTATAAAGGTGAAAATGCCCAAAAATTATCTTAAAAAGAAAAGGAAAAAAATGATTTAATTCTACTTTAAACATGTAATCAGTCCAACCCCTGTATGAGTGTAACCGTACAGCATCTGTTTCCAGATGTGTCGGGGGAGAGCAGTCAGAGTGGAGCCCAGTTCCAGGGTCGTCCCAGTGAGGTCTGGTCCCAGTGGCAGAACCAGCATCACTCCCAGCAGGCCGGGGAACAGCACACACACCCCAACCCCAGCCAGACAGAAGTCTTCCAGGTAACACACACACACACACACACACACACACTGAGCGTGTTCCAGCTGCTGGCTGCTGACCATCACACACAGATATGTGATATGTCTGGACCCCCACCCCCTCCCTGTGTCTCTGCAGGACATGTTACCCATGGCTGGAGATCCCACCCAGGGAACAGCCAACTACAATATTGAGGACTTCGCTGACCTCGGCATGTTCCCACCCTTCTCTGAGTAATACCCCCCACTTTCTCCACCCCTCTCCCTCTCAGAACTGGACTGATGTTTGCGTTCATCTGTCATGTTGTCTCATTTTTCTATATTGCTGGATCCCCAACACACAGCTGACGTGCAGCACGGTGAATGTCCGGGTGCACTCGTCATTCGCACACATACAAACACACAGTTCCCTAACGCGTGGGCTCCAACGCCTGCAATATGTATCTGTGAACATACACATACCTCATGTTTGCACAGAGGAACCCAGGCCGACAGATGGAGGGCACATCAATCAGGCCGGTATCGGCACTTTGTGTCTGCGGTCACATCGTGAGACCAACGGTGCCGTCTGTTTGGCTCCCTGCTGTCAGCGGCAGCACGGCCAGAGGAGGTCAGTCAGGTGGTCAGAGACTAGGATCAGGATTATTATACAAGATTTGACATTTCCTCTTTCAGAAGTTTCCACCAAAATTGTCCTCATGCAACATCCAACACAAAATGTACAACTGTGCCAATTGCACATATGCTACACCCAATGATGTACGGAGCTGCGTGCGTGGCTGCTGTCGTCTGCATCCACACCTGTTGGGGTATATATCCGGTCTCGTTATCAGGACGGAATGATGACAAAAAAACGGAGGAAAGTTTTTGTAGTTACGAGTCCTTCTGCTCGACAAAGGGAGAAGCTCTGTCATGCAGTGAGCTCCTCACCTGCTACATAGCATTAACACAGCTGGTGCAGTCCACGTCGCCTGTGACACCAGTACAACTAGTCCCTCAACAGGGCGGACACAAAGTACCGTCTTAATGTCCGAGCACAGATTTCATTATTTCTTAGTTGTTTAATGCAAACCTTTTGATATGATTCATGTTGTTGGACAACCGAAGCACGATGCAGTAAATTGAACCTAAATATTCATTTATCGACTTAACAGGAAATATTGTATTAGATGATTTAACAGTTCAGTCTTAGTGGTGTTGATGTGGAGTTGACTCTGAGTTCTACTGCACACAATCTTCACCTTTCATTTAACTGTAAAAGCAATAAGTTAAGTTAAGTTAATCATATCTTATGTGTACTACTCAAGACAAGTTGCCCAAAGTTTTCAGAGTTCTCGCTCGACTGTGATAGTTAGAGGAAAAAACATTGGCTTACCCTGTGCACATTGAAAATTGCTTTTTTTTTTGTAAAAGAAGACAATTGAGAGAACAGGCACCGTACCTCTCTGTCTATAGAGCTAAGAGTGAGAGAGCAGCACATCCTCACACGCTGCTGTAGCTCCCACACAGCAACACTTGTGTTGCATTCACACCAAGAGACAAGCTAATTTTCGCCTCGCTTTACTTGTGCGAGTTGGACCGCCGGTATCATTCTTGTTCATTCGCGCTAGACACGCCGGAGAGGAGGAGGAGGAGGAGCTTGTCTCCATAGATACCAACAACCTTTTCTTTCCTCCATTTCCTCCATCAACCGTGGAAGAAATAACCACTGTTGCTGCTTTGTACATGTTGTGGAAGTCCCAGATATGTCAGAAAACGCAACGTCGTCGTGTGTGGGTTCATAACGTCACCCGGTGGCGAGCTGTATTCACATACAGCGCCATTGCACTGACTGTAATCTTAGCAGACACACGTCGCTACTGCGGTATGAACCCAAAATAAACAGATTATGCTGTGATTTAATCGCAATAAACGGATCAAAATGATGCCGAAATAACGACACAATGATGCCGATTTGTAAAAAGTCTGAATTCATGCTTTGTTCTTGCCGCAAGACGACAAGAAAACAACTTTTAAAATGCTTGTTTTCTGAATGGAGTTTGGATGGATCAGTGCCAGGCTATGCAGCTGTTCCATCAACACTCAACATAAAGTCATCTAGGCATAAATACGGCAGCGACGTTGTTGTTTGTACATTAGACAGTCTGAGGTTTATACACATACATTTATACACAGGGTCACAAATTTCTCGATCAAGTTGAAATATTTCAATGACACGTCATTCGCGTCTATTCGCCTCTTTGCGTTGACTTTGTATGTAATCCCGCCGCACGAAAAGTTGACTTCGCTCTTGGTGTGAACGCACCGTTACTGTTAACGCGTGTGCATCGCCAGTCCCTTTACTTCCAAGCGTAATTATATTGTAGAGCGAGGACACAAGAAACAACAATGTGGCAATATCACGCCTCTGGGTCATACATTTGACCTGCTGGTGTCATCAGTCATCAGGCCGTCACAGCTCACATGTAGCGCTACTGGACAGACTGTCACACAGAGGCTGAGGTGTTAGTGGTATTAGGAGATATTATTATTACTGCCAAATTAAGGACAGAGCAAGTCTGGTTTATGTTCAGCCAAAGTTCAACAGTCATGTGCACATCATTTCACTATGATGAGACCAACAGGACCAATAAAGCAGCAGCTGACCGATCACCTCCTCTGGTTCTACCTGCAGTGATCGCAGAGAGCATAAGCGGACGTCAGTATTGATGTACATGTACCAGTCCCAACACGACACGCTCCCACATACACACAGTAAGATTTCTGTGCGCGTTGAAGATGTCCACCTCCATCTGCCCGGGCGCAGCCTCGTGCACACCATCGCTGCCAAACAGCAGCAGGAGAGGAGAAGCTCTTCCTCTCCCTCCTGCCGCTGTCCTCACTCTCTCTCTCCATCAACCTTATTGTGTAAAACTAAATGTAGTGATGTCCAGAACTCTAGACAAAAACCTGATGCGTTATAGAAGGATTCTATGTATAAATTCAAATCTTAATTCAAACAAAAAAAAAAAAAAAAACTCATTGCAGACAGTTGCTAAGCTAAAAGGCTTAAAGTGCACTTCATGAAGCTAACTGCTAATCTCACCAGCCTGCTTTAAAAGGGAAAAACCGCCATACCGTCCAAGCAAAGCGCAGTATTTACTAGTGTATTTGGTGTTCTTCAGCTCTGGCTACTTGACTTTATTACTTTATAATCTTTTCAACTATTAAGAGACTGAATAATACTTTCTAGCGGGGGAGCTTTTACATGATAGATTGTATAATGTCTCTGACAGACGGATGGGAGAACCTTGAACAGACATCAGAGTCCTTTTGCTAAAGATCTCAAATTGATGTTTCTTTTTTGTAAATAATGCGATTTTTATGTCGACTCGTGTTACTTTCACACAGTACATGTTTTTCGTGTAGGTTTTAATGATATTGTGTGCAATGTGAGTACATATTTAACTATCGGTATTTAGTTTAGTCTGTTAATTGTACATTGAGTTCTAGACCTGTATAAATTGTGTAAATGTGACCCATTATTTTTGTGTAACAAATTGTGCTTGTGACAATAAATTCTTATTGGTTACGTGGCTTCCATTCAACGTTTTAGTCTTCCATTATTCAGGCGAGCTTCACCTTCACGTCTGGGACAAAATGATTTTGATCTTTGGTGTTCAAATTGTAACTGTTATACTATGATAGTATAACATTTCTGTTTTATGAGTTCTCTTACTGATAACACTCTCTATGATGTCTATAATGCATTATAAACACACTTATGTGTTGAACTGCTTAAAGCAATGTATCATTATAGTTATAAGCACTCATAAATATTCATAATGCTTTATAACAATAACCATAACACATTATAAAGCATTTTATAATGACTTTATAATTATTTTAGTAATTAATTATTTTTTTTAAATTAAGTATAATACTTCATAAATGTTGGTGACTCACTTATAATGTGATTATAAGTTACACTTAAGTGGTCATTGTTAAAAAATATTAAAGGGACTGCTTGTAAGAATCAGAAATGTCTTGTTAACAGCGACACCTGTGTCCGTTAAGTCAACGAAAGTCAGCGTCGCGCCCGCGCTTGTGCTCGCTCTACATAGACATGAACAAGCATCGCTCAAAACAGTGAGGCGACACACGTCAGCTAAAAGCACAATATCACTCTATATTTCAGCTGCTTGGCAGTAATGTTAGCTGACCAGACGAAGGTCTCTACATGAACCAGGGCAGGGGTCTGCTACATGCGTCTCTTCAGCTCCTCTCCAGTGGCTCCCTGTGGATTTTTTAAAAATTAGTGGAAATGAAGAACTGTTTTTTTGTTTATATTTTCATTTTTATTGATCATTGTTGTAGGTCTATGGTACGACGGTACGACGGAGTATTAGGGCCACATTGAAGAAAAAAAATAAATCTGAGATTTCGAGAATAAAGTCATAATATTATGAGAATAAAGTCGTAATATTATGAGAACAAAGTCATAATATTATAAAGTAGTAATTTTACTTATTTTCTTTTTTTCTCGTAAAGTTAAAACTTTATTTTCGTAATATTACGACTTTTTTCACGTAAAGTTTTGACTTTATTCTCGTAATATTACGACTTTTTCTCTAAATATTCTGTTTTTATTCTGGAAATCTCAGATTTGTTTTGCCCTTAATGTGGCCCTAATACTCCGTAGTACATTTGCTCTTGGGCCGTCACTGCATTAGACTTATATACTATATATATACTGTATATATATATATATATACTTAGACTATAAACTGTGTTACCTTCATCACAATGCTCAAATGTTTTGCGGCTCCAGACAGATTTTTTTTTTATTTGCCTAAAATGGCTCTTTTGATAGTAAAGGTTGCCGACCCCTGAACCAGGGTCAGATAACCCTGGTCCGACCCTGGTCATTGGTGTGAAAGGGGTATTAGCGAGGCCAAACCAAGAGGTGTGACCATGAAGTCATATGATTGGACTGGTTTTAGTGATGTCACTATGCACCATCGGTGCTGCATGGATCAACGTAGGGAAACCATGTTCTAGCCATCTGGCACTTTACTGAACCTGATGTGTTCATGGAGAAATAAGAGAGTATGAGCATTATGAATCTGGACCAAAGCTCCACCTCATGTGTCGCAAATAATGAGGAAGAATTAGAGGCGTGGTCTTGTTCTCACGGGAGGAGGTTTACTGTGTGGTCACTACAGTTCTAATGAGGAAGAGCTGATAAAATACTGACTGCTGTTTGAACATTTGCAGTACCTGTTGTAACAGAGTTTCTGGTCAAAAATCCATCCATTGACAATGTATTAACATTGATAATGTGATGGATTGTTGTGAAAGGCCTTTTATTAATGGTTTAATAATTTACTTGTTAATTTTAGCTGATGCTGTCGGTTGTCTAGCGAGGACAGTCTCTAACAGATAAACCCTACAGAGCCAGTTGTCCTCCTTTATTGATGGGGAGTTATGTGGATGTGAGGAAGACACTGAGCTGCTGTCAGGGTCAAATATACAGCAGCTTCTTCTTTACCCTACATCATCAAATTGAGCTGTAATTTAGAAAGAATGCCGAGACAGATTGACAACATATGCCTGTTTGTTTTGTTTATGAAGTTTCCATCAATAATATAATGTACTGAACTCATAACTCATAACTGCAGTCAGAGTCAGACCCTGAACATGTTGCCATGCAGACAGACTTATTATGGATGTAAACATAGTGTATGAACAGAAGTAACACGTTTGGACATGCATGCTTTCTCTTTCTTTTCTGAAGCATCTTTATATACAGTATATATATACAGTATATATATATACTGTATATATATACATACAACAATAGTTGTCTGCTGCTTTATTAATGCTCTGGATATGGAATAGTGAACCTTTAAAGGAACTTAGTCCCCAAGATTTAAAAAGACCAGATTAAAACAAGGAAAAGGAAAAGAGAGAATAACATCTTGCATATTATTTTCATACAGTCATATAAGAAATTGGGATTCATGTTTAATATGAGTGGACAGTGACAACCATTTGGTTTCACTTTATTTTTAATTCATTATTTATTTGGAACATGTAACAAATACCTCAGTAAAACACAAAACAAGAATAACTAATAAACTGAACAGTAAACAATCAATTAATAAATAATCAACATAAATAAATATTACATGTTCCAATAGAAGTTGGAAGAAGTATATGATACTACACCTTCTCCATAACTCCAACAGTTAACTCAATATTTATCATATATTCCTTTTTAATTTCAATTCCATCCTTGGTAATGAAGTGATGTTTGTCACCGGTTGTCCACGTTAGGTCAGATAATCATTTATTATCTGTTGATGTAAAGTGTTCCAGCAGCAGGAGGACCTGTGGTATCTCTCTTTAACACACCGCGGGTGAAGCAGTCTGTCATTGAAAGTCCTATTTAACAACACACGGTGGGAGCAGCACCTTTTGTAGTCCGTCTTCAGAACATTGTAGTTTCACCACAGCAGACCCGCGTCACTAACATCCGCTGCCGTTGCATCATAATTACAGAGTTTATAGTGACCGCATGACGTTTTCCATCGAGGTCAAGGAGAAGTGGTTAGGAGAAGACGTTAGTCTCCCTCATGCCTTTGCCAGACTGTCTTGTGTCCGTTAAGCTCTCAAGCCACTTGTTCAAGCCTCGTTTTTGCGACCTGTTGGTGACTTTTTGCCCGGTTTTCCAGACGACGAGGATTTGGCTTTACCCTTGCCTGTACATCTGCCTCACTGTTTGACCTTTTGGATTTTTTGACCATGGCCTGCCCACTCTTTCTGCTTCTGTCTTGTCCATTGTTTGCTTGAATCCTTGTCATTAAAGTCACTAAAGAGCCTTTTGTGTTGTCTCCTTCTGAGTTCTATCCAGGGTGCCTGACACATACAAGGAGTTGTACTCCTTTCAGTAGCCCTCAATGTACTCAATGTACTGACAACACAGATAAAGGCTCTGTTCAGTAATCTATCCATTACAGTTACTGTACAACACATGAACATAATGAAAACGTGCTCTGGAAGACAAACTGCTCCGACTGGTAACATAGATGACAAAAAGGGTCAAACTTTGTCTGGATGTTAGTTGTTATCTTTGTTTTTTTTACCTAAACAGCATCAGTGATGTTGTGGAAACAGCTCATACACTTTAATGTCCTGTAGCATTTCATCGTCCCACTCAGCCTATATCCGCTCCACATGAGCCAAGAAAACTTTTCTAAAGCCTGTCAAGTATGTGTGGAATGCCAAAGCTCGGATCTGTTTTTCTCAAACACAAACTGGCAGCTCTTGGCATCTCTCCTGCTTGGCACTTCCACACCTTTCTTCAGTCTCGGCTCCTTGAACAAACTGGTGGGTGATTTGAAAAGAAATAGTTTCCCACATTCCTTCCTGACATGACATGCACTCCGATTAGCCTCTTAAATTCCCCTCTGACATTTGCTAAGCTCTGCAGCGTTTGTGATGGACTGGCAGGGGAAGGGAGAGAGGAACATTTCATTCTCAGGATGTCTTCATTCTGCATTTACATGCTGCCGACGTCTGGCTCCGCTCCACATCTTCCTGCCTGATTGTCATTAGCTGATAACTGCCGCGATGCTGTTCATTTGAAAAAGTCCCAACTCAAGTGTTGTAAATAGCATTCGAATGGCATCTGGTCTCTTTACAGCGCCTTTGCCTCGGGCCCCGAAACCATCACCGAGACGCTCTGCCGTGCTGCGTGTGTCAGAGTGTGTGTGTGTGTGTGTGTGTGTGTGTGTGTGAGATAGTGTTCAATTTGCATAAGCCACTGAAATGTTATGCAGCGAGTGTATGTGTGCGTGCATTGCGGTTTGCGGAGCATAGCTGCATGCTTGTCTGCAGTCAGTGTGTCTCCATGCTGACAGGTCTATCTTAAATCATGCTGTTGTGAATCTCCTCCAAACACAGTGACAACAGCGTTGAAACCACAGAGAGAGAAACCAACCCACTGTGCCCATCAAGACTGCTGCCTGTTTACCTGCAGACACACAACTCAACACAACTTTATTATTTCCCACCCTAGCTCCATCCTCCCTTCGTATTCCCATCATGTCTGGGCAGCGCTCCATGTTCATAGTGTGCATGTGGGAGTGGATATGAAAGCTGAGTGTAATCTGTCTGACCACAGGTCCTCTGGAGACCAGGTGCTGTCACGAATATATATATATAGTATATATATAACCTTTATTTAACTAGGAAGTGACACTGAGATTAAAAACTCTTTTACAAGGGAGACCTATAAGACCGGGTCAAATAGCAGCATCCAACACATAGCAGGACGACAACATCAGATCACAACAGCAACAGCATGACAACAAGACTCGGTCAAACCGAGTATATGTCTGGACTGTATATGGTCAGTATGTGAATTTGTGGCTAAATTGTTACGCAAATAGTCAGAGGTCATGTCTATAATGTTTTATGAACAGTTTTTTTCCACTTATATCTTAATATTTGATTGAAAGACAACTTATAATGAAGCAAATGACATTCAGTAATAGTAAATGGAAACATTTACTAGTCAGTATATTATACATTTTATACAAGGTGAAAGGTATAAGCATGACATACAGTATGCAAGGTTAAAAGTATTTCAGTTTTTTATTAAAGCATGTGTAGCAAAAGCATTCATCATATAAGTGGTGTGTAATAATATATACATACTTCAGATAGTTTATCAGCGTTGAGATTCTCCCACTGTCATCGCTGACGTTGTTGCTGCCATATTTGTGCCTAGATGACGTCATGTTGAGTGTTGATGGAGCAGCTGCATAGCCTGGCACTAATCAATCCGAACTCCATTCAGAAAACAAGCATTTTAAAAGTTGTTTTCTTGTTGTGTTGCAGACAGACCTGACAAAGCATGAATTCGGTCTTTTTATAAATCAACATCATAATGTCGTTATTTCGGCATCATTTTGATCCGTTTATTGTATTATTATTATTATTATTTTGGGTTCATACTGCAGTAGCGACGTGTGGCTTGCTCCCCAGAACACGTAAACACAGAACTGTTCTCCGCCTTTTCATTTTGAAAGAGCAACGGCCAATGAGGAAACTCCAACAGTCGGCCGATCGATCAGGTAACTTACTCAGTGACAGACTTTTGTGTTTGTAGGGCTGGCCCTCTGCGGTCCAGCCAAAAAATTTATCAGGCTACATAAGATGCATGAAGTGCATTAAATCTAGGGTTGGTAGGGTTCTTCAAATACATTTTTGTTATATTTGTTGAAATTCTTATTACATCCCGACAGCAATCAATAAATCAAATGCGATAATTCAATAAATCAAAACCCTTCGTTCTGGCCAAATGAAATGATTGGAGGGGGTTTTGATTTATTGTTATGTTTTCACTGGTGATGGTTTGTTGTTTTATTTGTTTGTCCTTTAGCAGGATTACTCCAAAGGTTCTTGATGGATTTGAATGACATTTTTTGGAGGGGTGGGGTGTGGCACAACGAACAATCCATTAGATTTTGGTGGCGATCCGGATCATGATCTGGATTCAGGAATTTTTTTAAGGATTCCAATCAACCAGAACATTAAGACCTCTGGGTATAACACATGCGCTGTGTAACTGATGACGCGTTGATGACGCATGACCCCGCCTCTTTCCTTCAGAGAGAGAGGCAGAGAGAGAGCGGTTGGTGGGGGGTTGGCGGGTAACACCTGTAGATTCAGCGTTTTTTCAAATTAAACTCGGTGAAATTACAGTTGAGTTCGACCAAAGCACACTTGGTGATTGTTGGAAAGAGTAACGACGACGGTTTAGGTGAGTTTTATTTTGTTTCTGTCCAGTTTGAATGAAGTGTTTTACGATGCTCCGCTACGTACAGCTGATCTCAACATAAACAAAAATACACGTGGATGATGACGCAAGCTGCACGGAGAGGGGGGGGCGGAGGTCTGCACTCTCCGAGTGCCATTCTAGTTTGTTTTGATTTGATTGGACAGGCTACCTGCCTGTCTACCTGCTCTTCTACCTGAGTGCCCGTGCACTCATTGCGCGTCACCGGGGTCTTCCACCAGCTGCTAGCTTGAGAGCTGTGAGTACTAACAATAGTCATGTTCGTTGTTTACATTCATTATGATCATTTTGGGGGAGTGTCTTTGGAGGGAGGCCTGAAGGGACGGACTGTCAGTGTTGATGACTTGGAGACTTCCTCTCTAGATTAGAAACTGTTGGAGCTAGTGCTGCTAGCTACTTTCATTGGAAAAGAGTTGGTAACACTGGGCTGGCTTTTTTTAGGTTGGATCTTTTAGGTTCTTGGAAAGGGCTTTTCCTGCCACACCATCACCAAAGCACACAGACAGCTGCCTGAGGGGGGCTGTGCGTTCAACATAACATGCCAACGCAGGAACAGGGCATAGCAGATGTGACTTTGCCTCCCTGCCTCCTGCATGGGGTGGAGGGTAAAAAGCATCCAGTTGCATGACCCTCGACCTGAATGAACTCCTTAAGTTCTTAGGAACAAAGGAGGGGTTTGGTCTGAGAGTAGCCCTGCTGCGGTCACCACAGAGCATCAAGCAACTGGGGTACACCGACAGGGCAGTCAGTTCACATACTCTCTTAGCTGAGGTCAATGCAAGCAGCAAAGCTGTCTTAAATGACAACGCCTTTAAAGAGGAACGCTCTCGAGGCTCAAATGGGTCTTTCACCAAAGCCTCGAGCACCAATGGCAGTTCCAACGCGGGGAGGAGGCATGCTCCACTAGTTGCCTCCTGACCCCTTTAATAGTGGCATGAGACAGACCTCTATCCATCATAGACTACACTGTGAAAAGGAGAGACTAGACTCGACTGCACAGGACAGGGGACCTAGCCTCCTTTCCTTGCACCAGCGTTGGAACCCGAACCACAGGCAGTGGTGGATCCCGCTCTTTCTGTCTGGATCTACACAACCTGTACAGACAGTCCAGCCCTCCTCAGCCTGTCCCTCTCAGGGGCCAAGCCTGTAGAGGATGGCCCACGCCCTGGAAAGACGCCAGCAAGACCCCCAGCACGCCTAAGTTAGCTGCTGTTGAAATATTTTGTCAAAATATTCCAGCATTACCCTGACATGTAGCAGCAGCAGCAGCGGCAGCAGAGAAGTCCTGCTGTCTGACCAGCTGGCTGCCAGTGGAACCAGGTGGAGGCCGCTGGCAAGCCAGGGTAACATGCCTCCATGCGACCCTGAGAGAATCCGCCTGAAAACCGTCTCTCGTTTTCAGTGGCTGCTAGTAGGATGCCGTGACACACTGCCAGATTTAGGTAGAGGGGGCGAACGACTGCCGTTTGAGTAGGACAAGCTGGACTGTATAAAACCATGGCAAAGACAGCTCACTTACCTGGGTGGGAGCAGGGGGGGAGGGGCTGGGAGGGTGGTCCAGTAGAGGGCGATGCCTGTGTGAGTTAGAACGTCGGTATTTGACGCCCTGGTAATGAGACTGATCCGGCAGATAGTTCCAAGACCAAGGACCGTAGAAGAGATTTGTGCGATTTAAGATTATAACTGCTTTGCAAAAATAAAAACTTGCGGCTAAAGTAAGTAGGACAGCAATATGTTCAACTGAGCAGCCACAGGTCAGCAAGGTGTTCTACTGTTTCGCGGGGTGTCCCCCAGGGGTCAGTATTGTATCCATTGCTATTTATCATTTACCTCCTTCCCCTTGGCACTATCCTCTGTCATCACGATGTCCACTTTCACTGCTATGCCGACGACACACAGGTCTACATTTCAACAAAACCCACCGCTGCCCTGCCACCCACCTCCCTCGCCACCTGCCTACAAACCATCCCTGTCCCATTCTCCACCCACGTCAAGAGCCTTGGGGCCACCCTAGACAGCACCCTCTCCTTTGCAACCCACATAAAAAACGTCACCCGGACTGCTTTCTTCCACCTCCGCAACATCTCCAGACTCCGCCCATTCCCGTCTCATCCCAGCACAGAAATCTTGATCCACGCATTTGTTACATCCCGAATCAACTACTGCAACGCTGTTCTGTGAAGTGGGAAACCAAATATAGTCCAACAACAACATGTTGTCCTGCTCCTCTCTCAGAAAAAAAGTTTGGAAATTTGTGTTTGGTGGATTATTTCTCTGTTGTTACAATGCTAATTGGCATTGTATTTTACATCGTTGGAAAGCCTGTTTATTAACCTTCACAATGATGTCCAACTTGTAAGGATCATGCATTTGTGGGATGAGCAGCACAGCTGAATTATGTGGGTAGCGCCCAAGAAAAATTTGCCAAAATGCTCTGCCAATGGTAAACAGTGTATTCTCCTGTTGGAATTGACTCTTGTTTTGAGTTGTTTGGTGGATTGGATGATTGAACTCTCTAAAAGTAACAAGGAACAAACAAGGCATATTGACAATTTTACACTTTATTCATTTAATACACCGTCAGGAGCCTCAGTAGCGGTGGAAGATCCATACGCAGCCACAACAGCCTGGCACCTCCTCCTCATGCTGGTCACCAACCTGGTCACACGTTGCTGTGGGATGGCGTTCCATTCCTCAACCAGGATTCATTGCAGGTCAGCCAGCGTGGTTGTGTGTTCCCTCAATGATGTCACTGACAAAACAAGGCTTGTCATCATTGAAGGCCATCTCAATGCAGTGAGATATCGGGATGAGATTCTGCAACCAGTGGCGATCCCATATCTCTACAATCTGGGACCTAACTTCATCCTCCAAGAAACAACGCTCGCTCCCACAGAGCCAGGGTTATCACAGACTACCTCCACAATGTGGGAGTAGAGAGAATGGAACGGCCTGCCAAGAGTCCAGACCTCAACCCAATTGAACACTTGTGGGATCAGCTTGGGCGTGCTGTACGTGTTAGAGTGACCAACACAACCATGCTGGATGACCTGCAACCAATCCTGGTTGAGGAATGGAACGCCATCCCACAGCAACGTGTGACCAGGTTGGTGACCAGCATGAGGAGGAGGTGCCAGGCTGTTGTGGCTGTGTATGGATCTTCCACCGCTACTGAGGCTCCTGACGGTGAGCCCCTCAGAATGGACCCTTACTGTTTTCTGCTGAAATAAACTCTCATTAGTTTTACAACAGCTTTACAAAAGCCCCCTCATTGTCAGTGTCTGACGCAGACGAGAGGTTTCACTGCTCGTCTTCCCGGCACAGTGAGTCAAGTATATTTGTCCCTTCCCCTGCTGTTGATCTAACTCACTCTGATGACGAAGAAACATTATGCGTGTGACTGCTGTGAACAAAAACAGCCAGTGATCCTTGCTCTATAGTGATCATAAGCTGCAGAGTGCTGAGCTGCCATTTATGTAAAGCTGCTCTGCAGAGTATAGCTAACTTCACTTTTATCTTATTATGCCAATACTGGAGG
>CAKAKR010061028.1:0-29789 GCA_916700685.1 Adelosebastes latens | reverse complement strand
TCTTCCCTCTCCTTTTCTCTGTCCTCTTCTCTCTCCTCTTCCCTCTCGTCTTCTCTCTTCCCTCTCCTCTTCCCTCTCCTCTTCACTCTCCTCATCTCTCTCCTCTTCTCTCTCCTCTTCCCTCTCCTCTTTCCTCTCCACTCTGCTGCTCTGTAGCCGGCTCTCTAGTGAGCTACGCCCGCGGGCGATTGTGGAGCTGTTCAACTCCAGAAAGGCAGATAATGACAGGTTCCTGTTAATTTATAATGGACATCTGTGTTGTGATATTTAAACAAACTATCCGTCAACAAGGAAATAAAAGCCTCTTGTCTACAGACCGGTCTCTAGAGAGCTCCAGCTCATAGCGGTCTCTGAGCGTGACTACCCGGCTGGCTTGCAGCGACTCCGGCAGGCGCTAGCTAGCTGTGACAGCAGTTTGTGGAGTATCTAAACTCCGAAAACGGTGGAGCAAATGTTTGATTCGCCATCTAATATTGTAAAACTGCCGATATTAATAATCTACCCAGTTGATTTCTCGCCTCAAAACCTTTCAGAATTGAATTTAGTGATGTAATAGCTACGAAAAATGTCAAAAACGAGCCGTTTTTGGCTGCTGTTGTTACCGTAGCCTGTAGCTGTCCAGCGCTTTGCATTGTGGGATACAGTAGGCGATGTAGATTTTTGGCATACTGGAGATTTTGCTTTTGTTCGCATACTACATGCTACATAGGCTACTACATTTTGGCCAAATCAGTACGTACTACTAGTATATTATGCGGTTTCGAATACCGCCTCTGTTTGTCCTGCCTGTCTGTGTCTGTCTGTGTTCCTGGTCTCCGTCCCTGCACTCTGTCATCAATCTGGTCTGCTGGCCTGCAACGATCCACACCTGCTCTGCCTCGACAATCAAGCTCACCTGCTCGTCATCAGCTGGGCGTCATCAGCTCTTCACCACCCAGTATGTCTGCTCTGCACTGATCTCCAGTCTCTGACGGATCGTATCTCTGTACAACGGTTCGTTGTAACAGTGAAATCTAGCCTTTTGACTTTGTCAGTTGTTAGTTACCTGTCTGCCTCAATTAGGGGTGTAACGATTCATTTACTAAATCGATGTATCAATTCATATTCCTATGATCCAACTACATCAATAGGTACTCTGCAAGTTGTCCTTCACGGGAGACGTATATCGATATAAAATCAATTTGAAACGCAAAAATCTATTTTATGGATACTAAGAATTTGCGCCTTGTATTTAAGGATGGAAAAAGTGATATGAAAGTGTTTTTTAGCAGTTTTATTAGTAAAGAAATGTTAAACGTTACACCCGTTCACTCTCCCTGTGTATGATGTCATCGACATGCGCCAGCGCCGCCAATCTCAGACAGACGACAACAAAACGAAGCATGGCCGATGGCAGAGAAGAACCAGACGAGCGAGAGATTTTCAAGCCGCGTTTGAGGTCCATCGTGTGGAAACATTTTGGCTTTTGCAAAAAGGGAGATGTCCTTGATAAATCACTCGCTGTTTGCAGAATATGCAAAGGCCAGATAATGTAAAAATAATACAACGGCAACACGACCAATCTGTCCACGCACCTACTGAGACGCCATGGCATTGCTAACGCTGAACACCCTCATAACTGTAGCATCGTTCCCGCAGCAGCGGTGGCAACAGCCAGCTCTGTAAAAGCCTCGAGCCTCGCCAACATTTTTGGTAAGAAATTAGGCCAAAACTCACCTCGGACTAAAGTCACCACGGCCTCCATTGCCAGGTTTATCTGTGAAGATATGCGACCATACAGTGTGGTTGAAAATCCTGAGTTCCATGAAACGATTCAAACCTTGGAGCCATGGTACCACATACCTAGCCATCCACACTTCTCAGTACAATGCATTCCTTCATTGTACGAAAAGGTGAAGAAAAATGTGAAGCCGTCGGTTTCCCGAGCTGAACGAGTGGCGATCACGACGGATGGCTGGACATCATGCTCAAATCAGGGGTATGTGACAATAACCTCTCATCACATTGATCCGGAATGAACTATGAAAAATTTTGTTTAGCAAACCAGAGTTTTGAGCGAGGCACATACTGGTAAAAATGATGGTGCGTTACTGTGTGAAGCCTGCACAGAATGGAAAATCTCCGACAAGAATCCTGCCCTCGTCACGGATAACACCAGGAAGATGATAGTGGCCGGTGTAGAAGCCCAGTTCAGTCCACACGTACGCTCCACCTAGCATCACAGAAGGGTATGGGGGTGAACAATGCTTCCAGGTTGTTGGGGAGATTGCGAAGAATTATAGGATATTTTAACCGTAGCCCGATGACATGTCACATCCTATGGGAAAAACAAAACCTGTTGGACTTAACCACAACACAAACTGATCTAAGACGTTACCACCAGGTGGAATAGTTCATATGACATGCTTGAACGTTATTTGGAACAACAGCCAGCTGTAGTGGCAACTCTGATGTCAAAGGATCTGCGAAAGGGGGCCACGGATGTAGTTGGGTGAGCTGAGGGACAGGGATGGTTGGGAGTTGAGGAGCAGGACAGCCTTGGGGACAAAGGTTGCCCTTCTCCTCTGTGTCCTGCAGCCTGGGCAGCGAAGCCGGCGTCCTGAGGGGAGCCACTGAAATGCAGTGAACAGGACGTGTGAGGGGTCCTGTAAGATCCTGCCGGCTGACCTTAACATCTGCTGCTCGCACAGGGTGGAGAGGGCTATAACCAATGACCAATAACTTTGGAGCAGACTTTGACTGTGCTCTGCAGGCGGTTTCTGTTCTGAAGGCTGATGGAGTGGAACCAGCAGGTGATGGAGAATTAAATGTCATGACGCTCTCAATGAAGGAGTAGTAGAATGTTGCGAGGATGTCCTTGCTGACCCCAAAGGAGTTGAGCTTCCTCAGGAGATATTGCCGCTGCTGGCATTTCCAAAGGATCTCCTCTGTGTTGGAGGCAAATTTTAGCAGGTTATCGAAGATTGTGCCCAGGTACTTATACTCCTCTACAGTCTCTACAGGCTTCCCATGGATAGTAGTGGTGACTACCACAGCCAGATCCCTCCTTGGTCTTGTTCACATTAAGTTCCAGGCAGGAGTTGTCACACCACTCCACAAACTCACTTGATGGGTCCTGTCAAAATGGCAACCACTGTGATGTGCGAAGAAGACCAGCCAACTGTCTCAGAGTTTGCTCCTGAAACACCTACAGCCATGCGAAGACGACTCGCCCCTGGTTGCAGAGATTAAGGGCGTCTTCACATCAGGTACGATTGATTTGTACCGTGCCCGAGTACAATTGCCCCCCCTCTCCGTTCAGCTTTCATATTAGTAAAGTTGTTCCGTACCCAAGTACACTTGCGTCATCATCCACGTGTATTTGTTTATGTTGAGATCAGCTGTTTTAGTAGCGGAGCATCGTAAAACACTTCATTCAAACTGGACAGAAACAAAATGAAACTCACCAATACTGTCGTCTGTTAGTCTTTCTAACAATCACCAACTCTGGTTTGGTTGAAATAAACCTTTTATTTCATCATTTGTGTTTTCAGTGTTACAGGGCAGAAATTTAAAACTGTACACACATAGTTATATCCATAGATACCAGGGGGAAATCAGGAGGAAGAAGAGGGAAGCTTAAGCTCAGAGCGGTCAGGATCCCAGGAAGAGACCACAGGTGTGCTATGTGATGTTAACAAAGGGTTGTTGTTTTGTATTAATAAGAACTGAGAAACAATACTTTGAAATACATTTTCTGATCTAATTGCAGCTCCAAATGAGTCACCTCCTTCTAAGAGGAAAGCCTTAGATGCACTGTTTGGCAATTCCTTCACCCAAAGAGAAAGAAAATCCACCAACGAGTCAGCCAGAGAAGAAGCGATAAGGTACCGAGCAAAAGATTCGTTGCCTTTGACCGAAAACGCCATGAAGTGGTGGAAATCACACGAGAAAGAGCTACCATTACTTTCAACCCTAGCCAAACGGTACCTGTGCATCCCAGGCACCAGGGTGCCAGCAGAGCGAGTTTTTAGTACTGCTGGTGATACAGTGAACGCACAGAGACGTGTTCTGCGGTCAGATCATGTGGACCAGTTGATATTTTTGGAAAAACAATCTGTAGAGTGACTGAAGAGAAGATGGTTGCACTTGCAAGTATTATTGGACTACATTTGGTTTTGAAAATGAGAGCAGAAACAGCAGGTTAAACCACTGTTCATTTAACTTGAATAGAAGTTGGTTTATTTTATGTTTTGTTAAATATTGCACTGCCTTGTATCTTGAGAACTGAAACAGCAGGTCCTGCAGTTGCACTTTTTATTTGAGCTGGATTAGCTGGATGACAATGCTAACAGTTAGTAAACTAGATGGAATATAATACATAAAATGTCTTGGAGAGTATTGAACTACATGTAATTAAACTAGTTATTATTTTATTATAAAACTAATGTTTCTGAACGGCAAGTGTCTGGCTGAGGGACACTGTACATCACATGTCTCTCTGGAGTAGCTTTGCTGTAGTTCAGATTCTCCCAGTTAGTAGAAGCGCTAATTGGAAGATACCCAACCTATGATTTACGTTCGCTTCCCCGACACTGTGAATAGGACGTGTTGCCACACTTCATTATTGACATGAGTTTCCATAACACATCTCATTTAGCTGATTAGATGCACTAATGTTTCAGCATAGTACAATAGACCCTTTTTATTGTCTGGTAACGTTACAGAACGGGTGTGGCAGTGTGTTGAGACAAAGCTAATCCTAATCGTACATTAGCTATAAACAGATGATAGGACTGGGATGAGTAACGTTACACTGTAGATAATGTCAATAAAATGTATATAACAGGTTCTAAAGAACAGACATTTTGGCATTATCCTTTCACAGTCTATGTTTTCATCATTTCATGGATGATTTTAGTTTACCTTGCTGTGTCATTACAGCTTACCATCGCTTATTTCACTGTAACTGTTATCCAGCATACCTCAAATATGAAATAAAACTAGCCACATTTTCATTCTTTCCTTTCAGGATTCCAGTTCTGCGGACTTTGCAGTTGCAGCACGAGAGCAGCAGTGAGAGTGATGCTAGTGGGTGCATGTTTCAGACTGAGGACAGCCAGCATGGTGTACGTGCCTGAACTGCCAGCTTATGCCCACAGATGTGGAAAATAAATGTTGCGGTTAGGATCCAGAGAGGTGTCTGAGCAGGAGGGCCTATATGGAAGTGTTTTGTCTGTGTGTTGATTGTGTCAAAGAAAAAATATATTTCATTTTATACACTTTTATTTTATAAAAGTACAAACTACAAAATGTTTTTTTTGTATTTACAAGTTTTACAATGTATATATTTACTTTTTGACAAGTTCTTTCATACATGTAAGGGATAATGTACAGCGAGCCGGTCGTTGTTGTGAAAGAATCCCCGACAGGGCGATGCTGCACCCTGACGCAGAGCGGAGGGGTGCAGCATCGCCTGCTTATTACACCGCTACTTAACCCTTGTGTGGTGGTCATGTTTTTGTTACTCAGCCAATGTTCGCGGGTCTGGTGGACCCACTCCATTGAACACATAGCCTATTCATGCCAGCTTATACAACACATGAGGGGCAGAGTTTTACTGTGTGTGTGTTGCATTTTTTGACATCCATATTTCTCCACTTGCTGGCTGCTGACGGGCTCGTTTTGGAGCTGCCAGATGGTCAGTCTCATCCTCTTCTTCATACTCACTGTCAGATTCTGAATTGACAGAAATGTGATCCTCATATTCGGAAAACTCTTCCTCTTCATCTTCCAAAGATTCTCTCTCTTCTCAAATCATTTCTAAAGCCCTCTGAGCAGAGAATTTTTTTGCCATCTTGATCGATTGTGATAAGGAGCCACACAGCCAATTTGCAGCTGGGATATAGTGTGAGAAAATATAGAATAGTTCCCGCAAGACAGAGGGTAAAATGTGCGGGAATATGGGAGCAGACAGGTGTCGGTGCTTGAAATGTAACAACCTCGTACGGGAACAGCAGGAGCAGAAAGACAAAACTCACACACTTAAAGAAACAAACACAAACAAACACACTCACACACTTACAGCAGGCCCAGGTAAGAGGAGGACAGAGTGAAGGTACTGTACACAGCACCTACAATTTCCACACATTTATCTCCGTTGGGTCCAGTGGACCCGAACACCACATATGTAATATAATTGTGTAGGGGGGTGTACAGTGTGCAGTCATTGAAAAATGTGTTCTTTTATATGTTCTTCACAGCAAATGAGTCCAAGGCCAATGAGTCTGAGGTGGAAAAAATAATTAATCGCATAATCTTTTAGTAAACATTGAAAACGGGTCCCACAGACCCGAACACCACACAAGGGTTGATTAAGAAATCAGTATTTTGACACTAAAACGGTCCGCTAGAGTCCGACATCAGAACTGCGCCCATAGCAATGGTCTGTTATACCTAGCAACAGTCTGTTATAGAGAAATTACAGACCGCCATGATTGACCATTCAGAATTGAGTATTCAACACAGCCGTGTAATAAATTTATAATAAACAATAGTACTGTGAACCACTCTCGGGACTTTGCTCCATTCTTGATCCCATTGCTCATGTAGCTGTCATATCCATATCCTTTATGGAGAGAGAAAAAAAATAGCAACAATTAGAACCCACACCGGTGTTTCCCCAACCTCGAAAAACGCTCACTTAAACATCCGATATGTCAAAAAGTAGGGTAATTAATTACATGGCTATACATCAGCAGGAAGTAAAATCACGAGTGTCATTTTTGCATGAAAAAGAAATCAGCCTGATGAAATACAATGACATGAATTGAATTTACAGTGGCATATAATCCAAAGAATAGGAGATTGAGCAGAAGAGGTAACAAAAATGTTTACAGCACTGGAGATTGGTCCATCTTGCCACTACAGGGCATGATTTCTAGGGCTGACATCTCTATTGTAGCATGAATAACTAGAATGGCACTCGGAGTGCGCAGACCTCCGCCCTCCCCTCTCCGTTCAGCTTGCGCCATCATCCACGTGTATTTTTGTTTATGATGAGATCAGCTGTACGTAGCGGAGCATCGTAAAACACTTCATTCAAACTGGACAGAAACAAAGTAAAACTCTCCTAAACCGTCGTCGTTACTCTTTCCAACAATCACAAAGTGTGCTTTGGTCCAACTCAACTGTAATTTCACAGAGTTTAATGTGAAAAAACGCCGAATCTACAGGTGTTCCCCCGTCCCCCCTCCCCGCTCTCTCTCTGTTCCTCTCTCTGCAGGCAGAAGGAAAGAGGCAGGGTGACGCGTCATGAACGCGGCATCAGTTACACTGCGCATGTCTTAAAGCCTGTGGTGTTAATGCACAGGCTGAGCGGAGTTATTAAAAAAAATTCCCGGTCCGGATCACCACCAAAATCTAATGGATTGTTCATTATGCCACACCCCACCCCTCCAAAAAAATGTCATTCAAATCCATCACGGACTTTTGGAGTATTCCTCCAAACGGACAAACCAACAAACCAACAAACAAACAAACCAACGCCAGTGAAAACATAACCTGAAAACATAACCTCCTTCCAAGGCCTTCGGCAGGTAATAATCAAACACAGTGGCTCCTTGTGATAGATCAGATAGGACTGTGTGCAGGTGTTTGACATACCTCTCCTCTGTGGATTTGGGCCTGTTCAGCTGTTGGTGGGGGCACAACTCCAGGAAGAAGACCAAGAGTCCTTGGGTCATCTGGCCTCAGACTTCTGTCTTGGGAGTCCCCCCCGCAGCGTTCAAACGTTTCCCCAAGATGTTACGCTGCAGCTGAGGGAACTCAGGGGCAACTTTCACTGTGGTGACACGGTAACTATTAAAACTTTCTTGGGTTCCGGAACTGAGCAAACCGCCTAAGGTTCTCAAATTAAAGAGATCTGACGATGAAAGCAGTTTAAGTGGTTTATTTCCATCCAAACCATGGTTTCTGCAGTGCAAAAAGTACATGAATCAAATTAGTAATATAAATTAAATACTAAGTAACAAAATGAACAATTACAAGCTGTTCTGAATAATAATCAATAAATGGCTTGAAAACAAGGGAATGCAAATTAACATAGATGAAAATAACAGGCTTACATTCACAGGGACGCATGGCATGAGGGTTGGCTGGAGCAGCAGAGAGATCTGCTGGTTCTGCTGAGGGCCTTATATAGAGTTGAGAAACACACCTGACTGCAATTGGCAATCAGGGGGAGGGGAATGATTGGCTTCAGTGGCTTGAGGCACACCTGTCTGTAGTTGGCCATCAGGCAGGGGAATGATTGTGATGAGTTGATCCTGTCCAACAGTGGCTGCCATTTGGCAGCATGAAAGAATTTACAACAGTAACGTTTGGACTTCTGGCTAAAGATTCTTTTTTTGGTCTGAAAGACAAAAATTTCATATCAGCTGTCACAACATACTGTGTTTTTCTATTCTTTTAGTGAGAAATTGCAACAAGCCACCATCACTTCAGTGGTGGCATCATTCTCTAGTGAAGTTATTGAAATCTCCTCAGATTTCCTCAAACAATAAATAATAACGTTTTCAAAATAACTTTAAAAGTATGATTTACACAACTTCGCACTTTCTGGTTGACATGCACTGTGGCCGGTGGTTGTGATGGTTGTAGTCCAGTGCAGCGAGGACGGTCCGTGCTTCATACATTAGAGGAGAGAAGGGAAATCGCTTGCCAACATACATCGTCCAGTCAATTCCATGTACAGGATCTTTTGAACAATAACGCTCCACAAGGCTGAACTACCAACACAAATTCACACAATTCAATGTCAAAAATCAAATACCATCAAATCACTGTTTACCGTAGAATACATCACATTTACACAGGTCTAAAAGTGAGTGAAATTCTTTTGTACTCACTCAGTGACAGTGCATAGCTGTTAGTGATACCCACGTCAGACCCATGCTGTGTGGCTCAGCTGCAGCTAAGCTGGCTGGTGGCCTTGCTTGGACGCTAACTTTGTCGACTGCAAATGCTATCTGAGTGGATAAGTTCAACCCAGACTCCCCGTGCTGGTCTGGCTGGTAAATCAGCTGGCTTTCCGTTTGAAAATCACTTAATCAGCTGACGCTACGAAGCAACTAACATTAGATCCGTGCCATGTAACTCAGTTACAGTATGTCTTGGTTTTTGTCAATGTTGTCTATGGCTGCATCAACATCAACAAACCCATGTAAAGACACATCAGAGACCATTAGGGATGTAGACACTGCTTTCAGCCCTTGACATCTGGTCTGCTGCCACTGATGTTGTAAAGTGTCTAACCTCATCATAAGACACACAGTGGCCCATTGCACTGAGCTCATTGATTAGTGTTTTGCTTCCAAACTCGTGTTGAATCAGAATTGCAAGTCCCAGAGTGATTGGCGTTTGAATGTGGCGGTATTGTGCAATGAGACTGTGGCAGATTGTGATTACACAAAGATTTTCTTACAAAGATGGTTCCTCAACACATGTTTGGTGGTTTCTATGAGCTCTTGAATCAACACACCAATTCACAAAGTCATACAGGAGGTCAGGTGCATATTTGCTACATAGGAGACGAGAAAGCTGATCACTGCTAACATAGAACTGACGTTCGTTTTCAACTTTCTCCACACTTCTCCTCAATATTTCTGCAGCCTTGTGTAAGATCTGTGAATCAGAATGACATTGAAGTGTCTGTGGGAGTGTTGTCTCACAGTCATCGGCCGTGTTATTTTCTCCAAGTCGTGCATCTTCTCTTAATGCGTGACCAATGGACATATTCCCAGAGCACACCAAGTCGGATTTTCCAGCACGCTCAACAAATACCAGCCTGTCATTGTAATGCTGAAAGAGCTTTTCTTTCAACTTCCAGGATTTATATGTATGATCTTGGTCATTTGCCTCATCTTGGTCCTCACAAACTTTCTTCAGTAGGTCAGTTTAGTTATCAGTCAAAGAGCGAAGAGTTGTGACTTTCATGTCTTCTGACAATAATGTTTTGTTGATGTGTTCAGTAAGCTCCATGAAGGCCTTTTCATAGACTTTGATCTGTTTTTCGGCTTCATTTGTGTGCCTGGCTGCTGCTGTGTTTCTAGCATAACTGTAGTGTGCAGGACATCTTCTATGGTATTTGGCATCATAAGCTAAGAGATCTGGGTATGAAAGTAATCAATGATGTATGACATCATCAAACCTTTCTGATGCTGCATTAAGGACCTTGTCTCTGGTACACTTTCCTGTACCTGTTGTGATAGGTGTCAGACATTCTGGTCTGATACTATCCTTACCACAAATGAAACAGTCTCTCCGTATATTGACAGATGTTGTATCTTCCCTTCTTAGTCTTCTTGATGAGACTGGTTTAAACAGGCTTTCACTTTGGACAGATGTAACTTGCTGTTCATTGATGTTAGTCTTACTGGAGTAGTTTGCTCTCCAGGATACATGATATGATACTTTTATTTTTAAGGAGAGTATGGCCTCTCTATGTGGAAGCAGAGTTTTATGGACATTATCTCCTCTGTTCGGCAACATTTAGTATTCTTCGAAGGCCTGCTACCTTGGGATTCTTGACATAGGGATCTTGTTTCTCCGATTTTTGTAACGGTTTTCCACAGATAATACAAAGATTTGGAACCAATGCCTGTGGGTCCCTCTCAATCATCCCGGTAGCTTACTGGTTGATAAGAAAAACAAAAGGTTTCAGGAAATGTATCTTCAGATACAGGAAAATAAGCAACTCTAACAGTAATGAATAAAAAAGAAAACATTCTCCATAATAGACTGTGTGGACACAATAAAGGCCATAACCTCCACATATAAATGAAAATCTTATGATAATCAATAGAAATTAAGTTAATAAAAAGATCTAAGACAGTAATAGATTATAATATAAGGATGATGGTAGATTTATAAGCAGCTATAATAGAGTCGGACCGGGAACACAAAGGTAGATTGAATGAAACAAACACAGCAGGAGGTTTAATAATTTGATCTAACACAATAATAAATGATACTATATGAATAAGCAGTTTAAGTAAGAAGCCAGTTAGCAATGCTCCTAAAAAAAAAAAGCATGCCTTAGTGCTAATGAGTTAACAGCTTAGCTGTGGTTAGCTCATTAGCGCTAAGACCTACTTTTTAAGGTTATAGATTATAATATAAGGCTTATGGTAGATTTGTAAGCTGCTACAATTGTTTGGCCAATTTTGACAAGGGACACAAAGGTAGCTGGCATGAAATAAACACAGCTGGAGGGTTAATAAAATATTTAACCCAGTAATAGTTTATATTAGCCTATATGGGTTATGCTAGGTTTATAAGCAGTAAGTATTGTCAGTTAGCAATATTCCTAAAAAAGGTATGTCTTAGTGCTTGTGAGCTAGCAGCTACTCAGTTTTTTTAGTCTAAGCTAAATACGTTTTTTCACATAATATAATATTTTCAAAGACTTACCTTGGACATTTCAAGAAGATACCCATGAAGACTGTGATTCATGGTGATGGGTCCAATTAGCATTTGAAAGTGCTGAGTCGTTTATAGTTGATCAAATAGTAGAGCATCAAATCAATTGAGCTTGGCTACCCTCTGACAGGCAAGCTCAGAGTATATTCTTTATAGTGACAATGTCTTTGTTGAAGATGGTGTATCAATTATTTCAAGGGGACAGACAATTTATACATTATTTCATAAAGATATAATATTTAATATACCCACCCCTTTTACCCCCATTTCATGCTTGGAACACGTCATACATTTCTTAATATAGATTACTGACCATACCTGCTACAGTTACATATCATATATTGCTGGATTCAACACAGACATACCATTCCAGCAAACCCTGATTGGTGTTTCTGGGACAATCCCAGCCAAAGCTACCTAAAAGTAAATGAATACATTCATCATAGACCTTCAAATTTGATACTTCCGCTCATTGTACTTGTGTGTTTGTAGTACTGTATTTCCTCAATGCATCAAGATATTTACATTCTGTTTTACACATATGTAGAGGAACCCCCTGCCCACTATCACACCAAATCTGGGATTAATCAGAGTTTGCATTATGAAATTACATGAGTTCAGGTGTATCATCTCCCCTTTGGCCTGGCTTCATTTTGCACTTTTTTTATTTATGGGTTTATTATTTTATATTATTTATGGGCGACACCTTTTGTCACAATACACACGTAAGCAAGCTAACGTACGCTACCATATCCACTATGAAAGTATTTTGAATGCGACAAGAAAAGTGAGCGAGCAAGCTAAGGTTAACCAGCTAGCTGTAACTGAGCTACACGGCATGGATGTAGCGATGGTGCTTCGTAAACGTCAGCTGAAAAAGTAATTTACAAAAGGAAAGCTAACGTCAGCTGATTTACCAACCACATCAGCCCTGAAGCTCAGTTGTCATGTAATCAACTCCCCATATGTTCCTGTAGTTCTCGGTCATCCCTGGCTAGTGCAGCACAATCCCCACATAGACTGGAGGTTTGGTACAGTGATTAGTTGGAGCCTCCCTTGTCATGCAACTTGTTTGCAGTCTGCTCTGCCTTATTCTGTGCTCTCTACTGAACCTTGGTTAATCACACATTTTCTGTGGTGTGACAAACTCAGAATACATATTTACTTTTGCTTTACCCAGACTTTAAAGAATAGTTAGATGGAAATACGAAGAGGATGTTGACACATGCAAAGCAAGTTAAACCAACAAAGTGTCCTAAGTGGTTGAAGAGAAAGGCATAAAGGATTGAAATGATGGACAGAGCCAAGGAAATGAAAGAGGATTGTCGGGAGAGGAGAGAAAAGAGAGGTCACACAGAGCTCCAACAGGTGAGATGTAATCAGGAGGGACGGGTCAAGGGAGTGACAGAGAGGTGCAACTTCATCACTCACTTCAACCAACGGTGTAACTTCATCACTCACTTCGACAAATGGAGTAACTTCATCACTCACTTTGACCAATGGTGTAACTTCATCACTCACTTCAACCAACGGTGTAACTTCATCACTCACTACGACCAATGGTGTAACTTCATCACTCACTTCAACCAACGGTGTAACTTCATCACTCACTACGACCAATGGTGTAACTTCATCACTCACTACGACCAATGGTGTTACTTCATCAATCACTTCCACCAATGGTGTACTGTATATCACTCATTCTGTGACAGTCTTTTGCGTTTATAAGGCTGCTTTGCTGTGGTCTAGCCATGGGAAAATCAAAGTGAAAACATGGTGAGGCAGAGCTAACTGTTGCTGCTGGAAACCAGGTTCATCAGACTAGGTGATAATCACTAGTTGATAATTCTCTGGGGGTTCATATTAGTTTAATTTCACAGACAAGTAGCCATGTAATCCATAGTTGTTATTGATTGATTATACCTGTTTGTAATGCTTTAATACTAATACAAACCTCAAAATCTTAAAACTTATCATCTCAGTACAATTTGAAAATATAGATGTAAAAACAAAGGTAAGAAGGGTTGGAGAAAACACAGCAGACCTGCCCCCCTTTACACACACACACACACACACACACACACACACACACACACACACATCCTTGTAGAACAGCAGTAACTACACATCTTTGCAGGGTGTTGGACTCTTTGACGTAGGAACCTTTGACATTTGAGCCCCTCAGAATGGACCCTTACTGTTTTCTGCTGAAATAAACTCTCATTAGTTTAACAACAGCTTTACAAAAGCCCCCTCATTGTCAGTGTCTGACGCAGACGAGAGGTTTCACTGCTCGTCTTCCCGGCACAGTGAGTCAAGTATATTTGTCCCTTCCCCTGCTGTTGATCTAACTCACTCTGATGACGAAGAAACATTATGCGTGTGACTGCTGTGAACAAAAACAGCCAGTGATCCTTGCTCTATAGTGATCATAAGCTGCAGAGTGCTGAGCTGCCATTTATGTAAAGCTGCTCTGCAGAGTATAGCTAACTTCACTTTTATCTTATTATGCCAATACTGGAGGCTGGGGTTATAGAATAAAAAGCTAATTTCCTCTCACATTGTTGTAGACTGGGTGATGGGAAATCAGTCATCAGGGTTGAGAGGGGAGCTGGGAAATACAGGGTTTCCTGTCACACAGCTGCTGACATGATGACGGAGGTAAACGACATTGCAACACCTTCAAGGACGATACCGATGTGTTTTCATGTTTTAGCCCCACTGTAAACAATATAACGTATCCTAAGCATTTCCTAAAGCGTATACCATGGTGTTTAGATATATACATGTATAGCTGTTACTCGATGGGTGCAACAATCAGCATAGCAGGAGAATACACTGTTTAGCATTGGCAGAGAATTTTGGCAAATTTCAATTGGGCGCTACCCACATAATCAGCTGTGCTGCTCATCCCACAAATGCATGATCCTTACCACGCTGGCTGACCTGCAACGAATCCTGGTTGAGGAATGGAACGCCATCCCACAGCAACGTGTGACCAGGTTGGTGACCAGCATGAGGAGGAGGTGCCAGGCTGTTGTGGCTGCGTATGGATCTTCCACCGCTACTAAGGCTCCTGACGGTGTATTAAATGAATAAAGTGTAAAATTGCCAATATGTCTTGTTTGCTCCTTGTTACTGATAGAGAGTTCAATCATCCAATCCACCAAAACAACTCAAAACAAGAGTCAATACCAACAGGAGAATACACTGTCTAGCATTGGAAGAGCATTTTGGCAAATTTGTCTTGGGCGCTACCCCACATAATCAGCTGTGCTGCTCATCCCACAAATGCATGATCCTTACAATTTGGACATCATTGTGAAGGTAAATAAACAGGCTTTCCAACGATGTAAAATACAATGCCAATTAGCATTGTAACAACAGAGACATAATCCACCAAACACAAATTTCCAAACTTTTTTTCCCCGAGTTTACTTCCTTGCCTTCCAAGCAGCCATTGGTGTTCATCCATTCTAGAAAATTAATACCACTTTAAATGGTCCCTTCACTCAAATTACCAAAAGAAAAAGAAAATATATCTCACTAACCTCTGGTGGTATCTATGCACATAGTTGTGTACACATGTCTGATGTTTCAGACAGAGGGAAGGGTGTGTGTGTGTAAGGAAGTAAACAAATAAGTAATAAAAACATCTCTCTGCAGAAATAAGGTCCCTTTTCCTCTGTATAATCCACAGACCTCACAGTCAACTGTTGTATAGGGACAATTTCTTCTGCAGACATTAGTTCCAGTGAAAACTGTTGACAGCTTGGTTGTGATGTGATGTGATGGATTATGAGTGCTGGAAATGCATATAGAAATCTAAAAGACTATAAAAGCAGGAAATGATGCAGTAATATGAAAATATGCATTGAGAACATTCAAAGTGCAGGAGACCAGAGGCCTGTACTACGAACATGAGTTCAACATACCAAGAGTATCTTCTCGTTATCTGGCTTAACTAACCCTAACAAACGAGATCCCGCTAAACGGTCCTACGACGGTGGTTATCAACTCAGTAAATCAACCCAGGGTTTCTATATCTGGGTATGAGCGCGTTCACATGAAAGGGTGCATGTGTGCAGCATCTGACCAATCACAGACATGGACAAGTCTACTGTCAGCAGAGTGGCATGTTTTACAAACCAAGAGCAAACTATAATATTAGACACATACGATGAAGTTAAACACATAATCCAGACTAACAGTAACACAGTTCAGCATAAGTTACCATGGCGATCTAGCCCGGTAAGAAGTGAACCACCGTCGTAGGACGGTAATCCTGCTTCATAGTACAGGCCTCAGGGCTCACATCCTGAGTCCCATCTGTGGTTGGGTCGAGGCAACAAATGGACTTTGGTTAAAGGGTCATTTAGGTATTTTTCAACATGGACCCTATTTCCCCATGTTGTTGTGTCTAAGGGCGTTTTCACACCTGTAGTTCGTTTGCTCTGGTCTGAATCAGGGACCAAATTGTTACCATGCTGCATATTGCCTCGAGTTTGGTTTGTGATCACACGGCAGCATTTAAAAGCGGATCAATCATTTTGTTGCGCAAAGAAACTGCTCTCTAATTGGTCAGAATTTAACATTCTGGAAAAAAAACCGGAAGTAAACAAAGAAGAGCAGACTTCCAGAACGCAACAATGGAGGGACAACTACGCGGCTTGATCTTGGTCCTGGTCATCTCTTTTTTTTACCCTGTAGCAATTTTTCACTCAAGGCAAACAATACAGTTTGAAAATGAGGCGCGGCTGCGACTGGAAAACAATGTATTGATGCAGAGGAGTCGCAGAAGGCGCATATCAAGACGTAAAGAGGAGGAGGAGGAGGAGGAGGCGTGCATTAACCCTCCTAAACTGTGACATGCTCATCGGCCGAAAATATTTGCGAAGATCCATCAGGTATGCCCGTGGTCTTCAACGCAGCCTGACGTTACACCTGTTTAGTACTGATGTGAATAGCGAGGGAAAGTGTTGGCTCTTTTGTAGTAATGTTGACATGCACAGCGCTGGTTTAATCCAAAAAGGCGCAATGCTTTATCCAGTTGGGCCAGATCGAGGTCGAATCATGTTCTCACCACAAACGAAGCGTATCGAACCGTACCGCAGTTCGTTTGGAAGTGAACAGAGACCACCCCTTCAAGGAGTCTCGGTTCACTTGTTTTGGTGCTGCACCCGAGTGCGATTGCTGCGTTCACACCTGCCCAAACGAACCGCACCAAGAGGGTAAACGCTCCGGGGTTTCATTCAACTGAACTAAACAAGGCGGGTGTGAATACGCCCTCAGTGACTAATGGGGACAACAATTTCTGAAATTGGTCCGGTATTAAGGGACCATAATTTACTAAATGAACATCATGCTGTATTGAAGAAGACTTGAAACTAGCGATTGAGACCATAAACTCATGATTACAATGTTTACTGAGGTAATAAATCAAGTCTATACAATCAGACTTCATTTAGCAACCAGAGGAGTCGCTCCCTGCTGGTTATTAGAAAGAATGCAAGTTTAAGGCACTTCTGCATTGGCTTCACTTTTTAGACCCGGAGGTTGCTGCCTGGACTACCCCCACATAGCAGCCTCTCGAGCCAATCACAATTAAAACACCGTTTTAAAACTATTCTATCAGTCATTGACATTAAATTGTAGAATATTGAAATAACCACAAACCGAGGATGTTTTATGTCATGCATTAATCCAGAATTATAATAATTTCGCAGTAAATTACTCAGTAGGCTACCCCTAAAACTACACTGTTTTTCTGCTGCTAGCAGGTGAGGAAAATGACCCATTGCCTCTATATACTGTTTCTCATACGCATACATTATATTCTTCCAAGCATACATTCTCTTCTGGTTGGAGAGTAAATTACGGCTCTCATTAGGAGACGTGGCAATCTTAACACCTACTGCATTATGTTTTTAATTGCAAGCCTAAAATTAACTCTGCACTCGTACAAGTACCGTTCCCTACAGGCTCTTCTGCTAATTTGTTGAAATGAAAGACAAACCGAAAACACATTTCACTCTGATGATCGTTGTGGCAGAGTCATGTTTGTATCCACACAACTGTGGAATCCTGAAGTTGGCTTTAATGCATTTGTTCATGCAGGAGGACTGAAACACTGATTGTAATGAAATCCTTCAGCTGTGACACAGGACTGCTGAGACTTCACCTCCAGAATCGAGAGGACGGGTTAGAGGAATGTAAATATATTCTGCTTATGTTCTGTATATTCAGCTCGCTTTGATTCTCGCTGCTCGTTTGAATTGCAGATTAAATCTCCCGAGTCACAACTACCACTGCTATGTCTGTGAGCGAGGAACCTGCATTCAAGTGCTGCCATGTGAAAATATTGTGTTAGATCAAGTATGTGGCTCCAAAATGACTGCTCAGGCAGATACTTGATATGGTGAATGTTTCTCTTGATTTCAGCCTTTATTTAATCAGTTAGACTCGGTGGGATCATGATCTGTGGTTCAAGACAGGGCCGAGAACAAAAAACATCCATAAGAATAACAAAGGAAACGCACAGAACAGTTGAGTCTGATTCTAGGAAGCAACAGATAAAAATATCATGAGCTACATGTTAGAGTGAAATGCTTTTGCCTGCTGTTTCCCAACCAAGACATAGTGTGCTAAGTGTGGATGCACCGATACCGATACTGTGCTCATGTACTCGTACTCGCAAAACGGCTCCGATACAACGGCACCGATACCACTTTACTTTCACTCCACCTCCCCGACGGTGCGGGCGAGACGCGCCGGTGGTGCGCCCGATCCCGCTGGGCTGGGAGCCCGACCCCGCTGGGCTGGGAGCCCACCTCAGCCGGCGCTCGCCGGCCCTCACTTTCATTGCGCCATGGGGTTTTGCTGGCCCCCTCTGACTCGCGCTGGCGTTAGACTCCTTGGTCACATGCCAACATCGCCGCAGACCCCTGCCGCCTTTTACGTGGGCCGAGCCCCGACACGGTTGGGGTGCACTGAGGACAGTCCGCCCCGGTCGACAGTCGCACCGGGAGCAGGGGGCCCTGTCACGGTGCAGCGAGGTCCGGGCGGGGAGCGCTGTAAAGTTGCGGCCGCGAGCCACCTTCGCCCTGAGCCTTTCCAAGCCGACGTATGCGGGACTCCCCAGCCTGCCGTGTGTCGCTCACACCCTCCAGCTGGCTGTTAACGAGGGTCTTTTGGCAGAGAGAAGTACTCATATCGGTACTCGGTATCGGCAAGTACCCAAATGTAAGTACTTTTACTTGTACTTGTACTCGGTCTGATAAAAAGTGGTATCGCTGCATCCCTAGTGCTGAGGTCTTTATTCGCAATTTCTCAGCATTATTTATCTGTTGGCTTTCAACACATTATTCCTGCCACCATTGGTTTGCATTCATTTCATGTGACAATCCTACAGTATGTACTGAAATGGACAATATGCCTTTGTTTGCACTCACTCTATGTTAGGAATGTAAATGAAACATAAATGAGAAGCTGAAACAATGTGTATGTTATGCATATCAATGCAGTACTCAATGATTACTGTAGTATAGTATTGCTAGTGGACCGTAGTACTGTAAACAGAAAGTATGTTTCATATGAGATTGGGAACTATATTCCTTCCTGCACTGTATTTACAGTATTGTCCAAGAAGAACATGGTCTGTGATGTTGTTAAGGTGCTGTGGCCGGACTGAGACAGAAGACGGGATGCCTCATGTTTTTTACTCTATACAGTATTTATTTGTTTGTAAAATAATTCAACAGTCTTGTGTTTGTTTGTCCCATCCATCGCCCCCGACCATCCCAAATGGACTTTGTCAGCCTTTATACTACGTCACCTGACTTCCTCCTTTGCTCCCGTCATAATTACTACGGCCATTAGAGGTCTTCTTGTATTTGTATCAGTGATTAACCATGCGAATATACAACACAGTCTCACGGCGGTTTGTGAAATAGTCTCGAAATTCAATCTATTTGATTCATGTACATAGACACGAATTTCCCCTTTTTTTTTCATGACGCTCGACACGACTTTCAACAACACGTGTCAATTTCCACTCCAGTCTTTTCAAAATAAAACTACTTAGTTAGGTTTAGGAATAGATTGACTTGGTTAGGCTTAGGCAACAAAACTACTTAGTTAGGTTTAGGAAAAGATCGACTTGTTCAGGCTTAGGCAACAAAACTACTTAGTTAGGTTTAGGAGAAGATCGACTTGTTTAGACTTAGGCAACAAAACTACTTAGTTAGGTTTAGGAAAAGATCGACTTATTTAGTCTTAGGCAACAAAACTACTTAGTTAGGTTTAGGAAAAGATCAACTTGCTTAGTCTTAGGCAACAAAACTACTTAGTTAGGTTTAGGAAAAGATCGACTTATTTAGTCTTAGGCAACAAAACTATTTAGTTAGGTTTAGGAAAAGATTGGGGTTTGGGTTAAAATTACACCGGAATTGCCGTAACTTAAGAACGGAAGTTCCGTGACAATAACTACTCAGTTAGCTTTGAGAAAAGATTGTGGTTTGGGTTAAAATAACTCTGAAAGTGTCGTAGCTTAAGTACGGAAGTAACATGCCAAATAAATCAACTTTGACTTGTGGTTTCACACCGGACACAAACACCGGTCTCCTGGGCAAAAGTCCAGTGTTTTTTGACCCACCCATCCACCCCGACCTCCTCCCCACACGGCTTTCGCTGCTCTTTACTTCCCGGTTCACAATTGCGTGGATTACATACAAAGTGATACATTACAATTTCGTGACTATTTCACAAACTGCTGTGGGACTGGGCTAGAACATATGATAATGGCCCTCTGAACCTACTAGTAGGTGTAGCAGGCCCCTTCTAACCCATATCTATGAGGCTGATGACTGCTGATGATGCCCATTCAATCAGCTGATATCATTCAAAGCGGGTGAGAGCATAGCCAGTGGCTGCATACTGCCAGAGCTCAGCCTTTCGAAAAGCCCGACATCGTGTCCGCGTGAAAGCGGCGCCGCGCTCCTAGTAGTTTCAGCAGGTAGATCAGGTGATACAGCACCTGAGCATATCGTCATTCAAACCCGATAGAAACAAAATAAAACTCACCAAAACCGTCTTGGTTTGTCTTTCCACCGGCCTCTTCCACTGTTCCAACAATATGGTTGAAATAAACTCTTAATCCATAGTGTTACATGGGAAAATGTGCCGACACTACATGTCGTTTTCCCCACTGTCTGTCTCTCCCCGCAGAGCAGCTGCTGCGGGGGGATATGTGTGTGTGTGCGTGGGGGGTATTATTCGAATAATAATCGAATAATACCCAGTGATTTTCAAATAGTATTTTTGCTTTGAATGCACATCCCTATTAATGAGCAATAAATACATCATGTAAAGTGTCACATCGTCTCTCCTTTCTGTAGTATCTGCAAAGTGCAGTATAGCTGGACTGGACCATCACGCTATCTGTTCCTATGATTCGGATATAACATTTTTGCGAGGAAACGCAAAATTTATTGTGAGGTAACGCAAAGATATGGTGAAGGAAAGGAGAACTTATTGCAAGGGAACACAAAAATAGTTCAGAAAAAAAAAATCCCACCGTGACCCTTCGGGGGGCTCCGTACTTATCTACAAATAAAAGTGAAAAAAATACCATGCCACCTCACACTGTCATCAGAGTCTTAAATCACGTGAAGATAAAATATATCTACACTGCATACTCATTGTACTACAAAATGTAGTCTAGTTAATGAGCTCTCCTTAGATCACCTCAATAAAACAATTCATAGTGCAGGGGTGCAGTCTAATATTATAATATTAACAGGGATACACCATTACAGTGGACAAAAGAAATATTTACATAAAATGAAATATGAAATCACAGGGTTGTTGCACTGTGCCGTAAAAAAAACTAAAAAACCTAAATGAGGAATAGAACCGACACTGTTAAAGGACTTGTCTAATGTTTAAGGATTTAATTTTTAATTAAAGCAAGAATATTGAAATTGTAAACCAACCTGTTTACCTGAGGATGACCACTAGTGGTTGAACGGTTGTCAAGTTTGTGTAGAAGGAAATAGAAATTAGGACAAGACAGCAGTGTGAAGGTTTTTTTTGTTTTTCTTTTTGGTGTCCTTGCTGTTAGGGCTCCAAGACCTTCCTGTAGAGGTAAGGGCACTAAGAACAGTTTTACATATAGTGAGTCTTTAAATGATCTATTTTGGCTTATCTCGCTTTTTCTATTACAATTTTTTGTTCATCATTTCTTTTATGTGACTGCTCTATTATCTTACATTATTAATTTAATTTATAGCCTTTTTTTGAAAAGTTGATACAGATTAAACCAATATTATTATTATTATTATTATTATTAGTAGTAGTAGTATCACTATTAAAGAAAGATTTAACACGTATTCTTTTTTTTGTTTTTGGTCTGGAATGCAGCATTGCTTGGTTTTCACTGTACAAAAGTGAAGAACTGCTGTCTTGATAAGCACCATATATGATCGGAACCTGTTGTACTGATTAGGTATGCTCGTTAGCCGATTATTAACCGTTAACCGACAAAATCTTTGTGCCTCGCGTGCAGCGGTGCGCCAGCAGCAGTGTAGGAGCACAACAGACAAATGAGTCCCCAGTTCACCGTCCGGGAGCGTTAACTTAGCAGCTACGATGCTGCGTGTAGTGTCGCGGACATGCAGCCACTTTCCCAGTAAAAGTCTCCACCGCACATTTAGTTTAGTTTAGCAGGTTGTCAGCTGTGTGTCTGCCCGGCGTAACTTTAGCGAGTGTCCGACAAACACCTAATCTTAAGGTGGGCTGTTAAGGTGGACCAGCTTTTCTCCTTAAAGTGACGAGCCGCTCAGCTTTTTAATTAATTTTTAATAAATCTTTTAACCGTTTTAACCAATAGCGTTAATCGGTTAAAATGCTTAATGACGATTAAACGGTTAATTATTAACATCCCTAATACTGATAGTATAACAAAGTGACTGCGCATATAATCCACTAAATATTTTAAAAGGGACATATCATGAAAAACTCACTTTTTCTCCGCAGCGAGAAACGTTATCGTCTCCGACCAAAACTCCGGTGTCTCCCGTTCCCTCCGGCCGCGGTCGGGAGGCTGAGGCAGGAAAAGCCAACACTAGGATCAGCAGTGATTCATGGAGAGACCTTCGTCTGGTCAGCTAACATTACTGCCAAGCAGCTGAAATATAGAGTGATATTTTGGTTTTAGCTGTTTTCACTGTTTTGACCAATGCTCGTTCATGTCTATGTAGAGCGAGCACAAGCGCGAGCAACAGGACGCTGACTTTCGTTGACTTAACGGCCACAGGTGTCGCTGTTAACAAGCAATTTCTGATTCTTACAAACAGTCCCTTTAAAGTTTCTCTTTAAATATCAGCACCAGTTCTCACCGAGTAACAAAGACATGAAAGATCTGGGTTGACTTTTGCTTGGTGTTCATCATGACACGGAAGAAGGAGTGACCCTTTTTTGCCAACACATAATTTTCTTTTTAGCTACACTTGCATGGATGGAATGGAGTCAAGAAAGAGAGAAAAAAAAACAGTTTCACATTTAAATGATTCACTGGGGGAGGTGAAAGGTTGAATTTAATTGGACTTGAGATGTTTCATGTTGGCAGGTTCATGATCCCATATTGTCTTGTTTTCTCCCAAATAAATTGTGTCCGGCAGGCCTAGAATCTGTAGACTGCAGAGGCTTTGTTCCAGACTTTGGTGCAGAATACCTTTGGAAGAGTGAGACATCTTAGGTTAGGCGTCAGACTCATACATATTCTACTTATATGCTTGGAAAAAACATAGCGTTACCCTATCTGTTGCAAATATCAGACATATGGTGTTGAGCGATTGACACTTTATTCTGCTGTATTTGTATTGGAAGCTTGGCACAGACTCCATCTCTGCAGTCTGTTAGATGTGAACACATTAGACTGTCTAGTGATGGCTTCCCCTCCTCCAGGCCATGACAAATGCAGCCGGCTCCTGTTTCCATATGGTTAGTAGTGGCGGCGCTGAGATGTGTCTGTGGAGCCGATCCTCCTCTGCCTCTGAGGTGGATTTGAAATGGACGCATGCTTCTGCTGTTACTGTCTGCAATGTAGTAATGACATCCTGTGTTCTGCATTGTGACTGCACTGCCTGCTGTATGTGGAATAGTGTATGTGTTTGTAAGACATTCATGTACAACGAATTTGCATTAACAAATATGTTTATAAGAAGCATACAATAATCATACTATTTTTTTTATCAACATAAATAAATTGTTAGTGAATACTGTACTTACAGTATGCTTGTGGTGACTGAAGCATGATCAATGATTTTGTGGTTGGGCAAGTTAAAGGACCAGTGTGTAACAATTGGGAGGGGGGTCTATTTGCAGAAATGGAATATAATATTAATAAGCATGTTTCCTTTACAGTATAATCACCTGAAAATAAGAGTTGTTGTGTTTTCGTTACCTTAGAATGAGCCGTTAATATCTACATAGGGACCAGGTCCTCCCCACGGAGTCCGCCATGTTGCGCCGGTATTTCTACAGTACCAGTACCCAGAGCGGCTTGGGCCGGAGTCGACAACGTTACTCGCTCCCGTCGCCGCTGCTCTCTCTCTCTTGCTTCACCACTCACTTGTGGCTAGAAAGGATCCGTCTTGTGTAAATATGACGTCACGTTCTCGTTGTAATCGGAGCAACTCGGGGGGGAACAATTCCAAAGGGATCGGATGCCCCTTTCACAGGGGAGAGAAGAATTAACGTTGTAAACAGACGAAATCATGCAGGTTCACTAGAAACTAATTCAGCTCTCTTCAGCGGGGCCTCCGGCAGTGACCAGCAACCAGCCCGCCGCAGACAAACCCAGATCCGGCTTTCCAGCAGTCAGAGCTTTGGCGGGAGGTGGAGAACTCGGTGCCGAGCAGAGCTTCGCCTCGCTTCTCCGCCGGTCCCCGCTGGGAGCCAACACCGGAGCACCGCTGGAGGGAAGGGAAGTACAGGAGAGCCAGAACCAGCACAAAGCAGGGCAGACTGTCAGACCCTGCTGCTGTAGTAAAACAAGAGGTTTTCTAAAGGGACTCTGGTGCTCGGAAACACTACAGCTTTTGTCCACAGGGACCGCCAAAATCAACACAAAATGAAAGTACCTCGTTGTAACTTTAAAGGTCTCATATTATGCTCATTTCCAGGTTCATAGATGTATTTTAATGTTGTACTAGAACATGTTTACATGCTGTAATGTTCAAAAAACCCTTTATTCTTCTCATACTGTCAGCCTGAATATGCCTGCTTAGAGCCTCATTCAGCCTCTGTCTGAAAAACTCGGATTCAGCGCCTACCGGTTTTGCCCCGGAAATATCTATTTATAGCTCCGTTAGTTAGCTCAGTATTTACGTTCTGCATAAACTCTGTAAACCGTAAACATACACTCTGTTTTACGTTTGTCTTTACAGGTCCATCTGTGAGAAATGACCGACAGAATCATCCCAGTGGAGAGCAGATAGTTCTATTTACATGGAGATACAGAGCTAACATGTTAGCATGTAGCTACATTACAGAGCTAACATGTTAGCATGTAGCTATATGTTAGCTACCGCTATGAGACGGTGTGTAAACACAGCGAACATCAGGGTGGAAAATAGAAGATGTGAAACAGTAGTCAGTTCATTATTTCTGGTAAAAGACACCTGATAAACGTATGGAAGTAATCAGAATAATGGTGTATTAGTTACTGTAGGAGCTGTCTCTGTGTTACCATGACTACAGACCGGTTAACGTTACACTCACCGTAGCTAACCCTACCTTACCCTAGCTTATCGTAGCTCACCGTAGCTGAAAGACTTTCTCCTGTACCATGTCAACATAACTGAAGTAGGAATTAAAAACGCTGTGTATAATTAATATTGTCATCTGTCTACTCAAATAAAGTTTGACTGTGAAACAGAAATGTGTTGTGTTGCTTACAGTCACTATTTACTACCTGTACTCTTCCACATGCATGACATCAAATATATATAATATATAAATATCAGCTGTTTAAACAGTGTAATTACATAAAGCCTTTGTGAAAGAACATGTTATATTTAGATGATGGGAGTACATGAGGACTGCTCTGCTGGTTCTTGCAGACTAACAGAAGTAGGAGCAGACTTTGCTTATAGTTACGAGGCGGAAGCGAGAGAGCCACTCTGTGGACGGGGTCACCTAGCTGGAGGTTCTAACCGTTGTTCTAACAGGAAACCCTTATATGGCATGAAATTCGTCATCGACGTCACCGAAGTAAGGAAGTGCTACCCATTTCCGGACAGATGGAGCAGGAGAAAAAGAGAGAGGATGGTCTTTTATGATACTATGGTGACCTGTAGACACACTAGGGACAGATATTGATGTTTAAAATACATGGAAAAGTGCATTTTGCATAATAGGTTACCTTTAAGATAATAACCTTAACCTTGATTCATGACTTCATTACATTACTAGAACTTAATTCTAAAACAAATTACACAGTGCATTCAAATAAGCATGTTGACGTGTCACACAGAGCTGCAAATGCAACCTTAAACCTCTACAAGTATACAGGCCTGCTCAATGACGGCAAGGCTGCCTGCCGGTAAACCCATGATCACAAACTCTCGCAAGAGTTTAATACAAGAGGATTCCTTTCTAGCCATAACTGTCGTACACACACACTCTATAAGCACTAGCTGTGCTCCAAATGCCCCACTCTACTCTTACATCTGAATTGCCAGCTGTCATGGTCAAAGATTCTCATTAGTCATAGTTGATTGGTTGTCAATCTCAGGAAGGTGTGTTCATGGTAATGAGGGAACCCAGTGCAGCAGTGTGACTCACTGATGTGTTTTTAAGAGTTTTTTGGACAACAATGGAACTTGATGGCAGAGTTGTACGCTATATCAGGCTTTGGATAACAGTGGTGGAATTTAACTAAGTGCGTACTTAAAGAGGAAATGAAACGTTCAACCAAGTTAAGCTGGTTTACTAAATGGATTTCCACTCTAATGAACTACTATATAACAAATGTGAAAAATGTCAGCATTAAAAAGAAAAAAAGAACATCCGTTTGATCTTTTTGTGACAAGAGCGCCGCCATGTCGCAGTACTCTAGCCTGCACGTCACAAGGTTAGTCGGCTCGGCTGAGTTACACAGATACAACGGTAGAGACAGTGAAAGATGGAGACTGAGGAGACACAGGACAGAAGAAAACAAAAGAGGGTACACTATTGTATTGCTCCTGGATGTAAAGATGAGTTTTACAATGTTAAAACCAAGGACAAAACATTCCATTTCATAAACTGCCGCTGAAACGGAGATCAGTAACGTTACTTCATCGCTGGCTACAGTGGCACTGAAAGAGCCCTCGGACAAACACTGAGTCCAGCTGCAGCTGACTGTCTCTCCATCTCCCGTCCTCTCCCCTCTCTGATCACCTGTCTCCCCTCCTCTGCTGTATCATTCAGACCGTTCAAAGACAGGGTTGCTAAGAAAATAAACGCCCAAAGCATTACTTTACTCTGAAGGCCACTTTATAGCGTTTGTTTATGTAACTTGCTGGTAGCATCAAAAATCCTCAAGTGTAATGTGTTTTTTTTATCAGGCATGTCTTAGACAGCCTTACATCACAGCTTACGATACAGCGTCACAGCTTGGTTTGGTAACCTCTCTGTGCAGCTCAAGTCCAAACTGGTCCGACTGATGCAGACCGCATGGAGGATTATAGGGGTCAAACAGCATACGTCCTTGCAGTCTACTTACGACAGGCCACACTAAGACAAGCCAGTAGAATAGTTACTGACCTATCCCACATTCTACTCTCTGAGTACCAGCTACTGCCCTCTGGTAGGGGGTTCAGAGTCCGTCGTAAGGAGATTAAATACATTTTAAAATGAATGTATCCCTGTGTCAGTAAAGCTTTAAATAGTGGCGGATTAGAGATGGCCACTTGATGATCCTTGTTTTTATATAAGGAGAATTTTGGAAAAAGGGACTTCCTTTGCTTTTATTACTATTGTTGACGTGTTTGCTTTTTCTGGTTGCCAACTTAAACACCATTGTTTGTAGGTTTTTTTGTATGTGGAATGTTGTCTTTTATGGCTGCGGCATGGGTGAAAAGCCCAGGACAAATCTCCCCCTCTGTGGGACAATAAAGTTAATCTTGAATGTTAAAGTGTGGGTAAAGTAAAATCAGACAGTTTTTTCTGAACACATTATACATGTTAAAAAAATAAGTGCTGAAAACATGTGAAAAGACTGTGAACTACAGTATATAGTATTGAATTGTTGAGTTAGACTGTCAAACTGTTTTTCTCCATTTTTGTGTTCAGGATTTTTTGGGTGGCCTGAAATCATGGCTCGATGATGCCCTGGAGCATCCTTAGTATTGTAAGGCAGGCTTCTCGTTGCCTTAACTATAAACTTACTTGTTACTTAATTAAACTACTGTAGGGCTGTGGGTAAAGCAAGAGCACGGGGAGAGCTTCGTCTGTGCTACAGGATCCACATTAATGACTCAACTCAAGCGTAGGACAACTGAACACCCATAACCAAAAAGGTGGCACATCGCTTCTTACTTCATATCACTCTGCCAATCTTAATCATCACTCACCTTACAAGCAAGTAAGGTGTGCTATATTATATAGTTCCAGATATAACTTAAGGAGCAGAATACAATATGCATACTGTATAAAATAAATCTTTACAAAAGTAAATCTAATCTTACAGTATCACCCCTCCCCTAACACTATATCAAAACTAGAACACATAGCATAAGTGTCTCTCTCTCTCTCTCTCTCTCTCTCTCATAATATATATATTTATCTTTAGAAAAATAAATCTAATCTTACATTCTTCCCCCTCTTCAGATGAAATGTCCTCATTTCAGAGTTTATGAAAAATAAATCTAATCTCAACACTGAAACAAAGAGACAATCAGTACCCTGTAACTGCTGGGTGAATATGAAAACAATAACACATCATATAATCAGATGCATGGAAATAACTATAAACGACAATTCTGCTATAAATGCTTGACAAACTACCATATGTTATCACAAATACCAGACATTACAGATATACCCAAATCCCCTGATATTTGTACTTCAAAACTGTGAAATACCTAAACCATGTAACCATAAAACACATGTAGCACATTTTCACATTTAACAAACTTCAATAACATACAGTAAAGTAGCTTTTTTTTTTCTTCTTTTACATTTGTTTCAGGTTTTCCTTTTTTTTTTTTTTTTTTCTCTGTGCAACAGGATCCACATTAGTGACTCAACTCAAGCGTAGGACAACTGAACACCCTGACCAAAAAGGTGGCACATCACTTCTTACATCATATCAATCCACCAATCTTAATCATCACTCACCTTACAAGCAAGTAAGGTGCGCTATTTTATATAGTTCCAGATCTAACTTAAGGAGCAGAATACAATATGTATACTGTATAAAATAAATATTTACAAAAATAAATCTTATATAACATTATATTACAATATACAATATCCCCTAACACTATATCAAAACTAGAACACATGGAATAAGTGCTTCTCTCTCTCTCTCTCTCTCTCTCTCTCTCTCTCTATCTATCATAATGTATATATATACAGCTCTGGAAAAAATTAAGAGACCACTTCAAAATTATAAGTTTCTCTGGTTTTACTATTTATTGGTATGTGTTTGAGTAAAATTAAATTTTTTGTTTTATTCTATAAACTACTGACAACATTTCTCCCAAATTTCAAATAAAAATATTGTCATTTAGAGCATTTATTTGCAGAAAATGACAACTGGTCAAAATAACAAAAAAGATGTTTTCAGATCTCAAATAATGCAAAGAAAACAAGTTCATATTAATTTTTAAACAACACAATACTAATGTTTTAACTTAGGAAGAGTTCAGAAATCAATATTGATGGAACAACCTTGATTTACAATCACAGCTTTCATGCGTCTTGGCATGCTCTCCACCAGTCTTTCACATTGCTGTTGGGTGACTTTATGACACTCCTGGTGCAAAAATTCAAGCAGCTCGGCTTTGTTTGAGGGCTTGTGACCATCCATCTTCCTCTTGATCACATTCCAGAGGTTTTCAATGGGATTCAGGTCTGGAGATTGGGCTGGCCATGACAGGGTTCTGACCTGGTGGTCCTTCATCCACACCTTCACTGATCTGGCTGTGTGGCATGGAGCATTGTCCTGCTGGAAAAAACACTCCTCAGAGTTGGGGAACATTGTCAGAGCACCAAAGAAGCAAAGAAGAGCCAGGCTGAGGTTTGCAAAAGACCATAAGGATTGGACCATAGAGGACTGG